>JAHBCN010001262.1:215077-231678 GCA_019359885.1 Listronotus oregonensis | reverse complement strand
ATTTTAACAGAATAAATTTAAAAAAACAACAAAAAATGGATTTAAATTTTTTCAACCCCGACCCCTATTTTCGCAAATTCTGTTTTTTTTAAAAATATTATTAAAAAATGAAGTTAAACTAGCAAGAATAAAATATTATCATCCAATCATAATAAATGAATTTAAAATAGGCGAATAACCAAAACATTTGTGACTGTGGATAAGACTGTTTCAGTTCTAAAATATAATATGAACGATAAATATAAATATATAAAAAAAAACTTACTGTGATCATCTGCGGAACACAAGATATGCTCCTTGATATGTTTGTCTTGACTGCTGTGTTCTCCATGTCTCATCCAGGTGGCGATGGTAAATATAGCTGGCACGTTGTGGTCCAATACAGAGTTGGGAATGGAGACTGCGGTACTGCTGCCGTCAAATTCAAACATTTGGTCTGATTCATGACCTAAATGTTAAAAAAAACAACAGTATCAGATTATCGGAACTAACATTTGTACACTTTAACAATACAGTTTAGCAACCATCTTACAGTATTGTTGCTGCACATTTATTAAAGAAGAGTTAAAATTTGGTATATGGCCAAGGTACTTTTGTCCTACTTTTTGCATAGGAAGTTCCTATCCTGACGAGGATTTTGGTAAAACCAAATAAATCTTGTGATAATATTGCATAGAAAGTACATTACTCTCATTATAAATTAGTATAGTAACCCTATAAAAATAAAAGAATTAACATTTGACAGTGCCCCAGCAACGATAATGGCAATAAAACACGTTGGTTATGGAGTACTAAAAATAAAAAATTACTACAATAAACTTTAATTTAAAACAACAAATTAACAAGCGACAAAACTCATGATAATAAAATACCATACAAGTTCTGGAACTTCAAAATCTTAAGACATCAGGTAGCTTACTTAAAGAAACTGGTACAGTACATTCCACAATAATTCGTTGATTTCTCGTTTTACCGGCTACTGTTAGTGGTAAAACTCAATAAACTTTGGGTACCCGCATGTAGGTCTGGAATTTCCTTTATTTATTGTTGTACCTACTTTTTGGTATATTATGTAGGTTAAAGGCAAATTGCAGGTGTTCAATATAAAGCAGAGTCTTTTCATCTTACAATTAATTCATTAGTGGTTTGTCAAGGTATTTTTGTGTGTGTTATTGAGCATCCAAAATAGCTAACCTAACCTATTGATATTAGTAGGTAATTAGGACCTGTACCCTTTCAAAAGGTGCGGTGCCTAAACAATAAATATTTGTCAGGCAACTTATTTATGGCTGGATTTTTCACTGAGGGTTGTCATTTAAATTTTATTGCGGACGACAAATCAACGAATTATTGTGGAATGTACCATAAAAGGTTTTTAATACCTATTTAAACTGTCAAATTGGTTTATGTAGACTTAATACGGAACAATCATTGACTACTAACCAGTAAATGGAATAAATTAAACCTAGCCAGCATAATTCTTTAAAAAGAATAATTAACATTATCATGAAAGGATACTATCACTTAGCAGCAGAGCTGTCAAAGTACTCTCAAATAGTACTTTAAGTACATGTACCACCAAGTTAATGCTTTTTTAAAAAGTACTTTAAGTACATGTACAAGTACTCGTTAAAATGTACTTGCTTTTCCAAGTAAATATAAGAAGCACTTGAAGTACTACCCAAGTATTTAACTTGAAGTAAAACAAAGTACTTGAAGTAAACTAAAGTAACTAAAGTAAATAAAAGTACTGGAAGTAAAAGTAGTTTTATTTGAAAAGCATTTTTTTTAAACATCAGGATAAATGATATATTTTGATAATTTAATTTAACAATTTACCTTACCCGTGCAGCCTGTTATTGTGATGTATGTATTAATGTATGTATTTTTAGCAAAGTTATTTTTTAAGACAATTTTTGGGGTTTGGAGGTCTAATTTAATTTTTTAATTCGATTCGAAAGCATTTTTTATTTTATATTTTGAAACCTCCCAAAACTAGTGATTAACCCAATATTTTCTGCAGTTTTACCCTTTTAATAAATCATCATTTTTCTTCTTTCTCTAACAACAAATGTATTTTAAACTAATGCACCTTATATTAAACTAATGTACCTCAAAGTCATAAACCTTCAAGTATTATAAGTATTAATTAAAACAAGTTGGTTCCGTATTTAAAAAAATATAAAGCTCCTAAAGAGCTCGAAGAGACGAAAGTAACGAGAATATAGATTGTAAAATAAAATTTTAAATACAGGTATCTTTAAGTGCTGTTAGAAACAATTAAAAAATATTTTCCAAAAATTTTTAAACTAGTATTTATACAATATTTTGATGTTTTTTAAAGTACCTATAATATTAAAAGTATTTAAAAACACATAATTGTAATTTTACCATTCTTGGTGCCATTAACAATTGAATTGAGTGCTATATATGTATCAGTGTCAGCAAAGGTCGGGCGATATTTTTTTAACCACCTGTTTGCGCAATTATCTAACGTGAATAAGTTGGCGTACTCAATTGATTTTTTTTTTACTTCAAGTACTTCCTATTTACTTGAAGTACTTTTTTACCTCAAGTACATCGTAATACTTCAAGTACTAAGAAAAATACTTACTTGGTCAAATCAAGTCAAAGTTCAAGTATTTTGATATAAATTAATCAATTACAAGTAAAATTACTTCATAATAAAAAATACTTGAAGTAAAATACTTTAAGTACAGAAAAGGTCTCGAAGTAAAATTTTACTTCTAGTACTTCAAGTTTTGACAGCTTTGCTTAGCAGTATCAATCATTTTACTGGACATACGTATACTAAGTTCCAATATTACCTTTTTTTGTCAGTTTGCTTAAAAATGTTTTTTTCTTAAATGTCGATCGTTCTGACCAAATCATTAAAATCCAGATTTTTAAATGAAGCTTTAAGATAAACTGGTTAAATGTTAAATGTCAATTAAATAATATGCAATTAAATAAATGAAGAACGGTTAATTAGATCATCAATATCCATTTCAAATAACAAAAAAGAAAGTAATAAATTTTACAACAGCTTATAGCTTTGATATTCTATTTTTTAAATAAACAAATAGAAATTCAATATTCCGGATTAGGTTCGCTTTCTCCGAGACCACGCGACATGAAAATCAACTCGCTTCGCTCTCATGCAAGATGTAATATTGGAACTTAGCCATATTAGGTCAAATAAAAAAAATCTGTCCTAATACATTATATAAACTTTTATGTTAAATCGAAGATTACCATATAACCTTGGAAATATAAAAACAATAGTTGCTAATGTGTCTGGGTTGGCATATACAGGGTGTCTCAAAAGTAATGGGACACAGAGCAACAGCAGATTTCTTAGGTCGAAATAATACAATTACCGTAAACTTGCCTTATCACAAAGTTGATAAGATACAGGGTGTCAAACTTTAAATTTTGTTTTCGTTTTTTCCTAATAATTTCTTGAGTTAAAGACATGTGGGCACAAAATTGGGGATTTGGGGGTTCTGTAATGGAATAAATTCCAATTCGTCCATACCCCACGTATTTTAGATCGCATAATTTTTTTAAGCTTGGTATATTGACCTGTTAAAAAAGAAATTACTATAATCTCCGCTGCGCCAAAAATGTATACCTTATTTAAGTCTCTAGGAGCAACTGTTTTCGAGATAAACACTTTAAAGGACCTCGCAATTTTCCTATGGAAAATGGGTTTTAGCCAATTGACTTCAAACTTTGCCAGGTGGTAGTTTTTAACACGCTGATTAAAAGTCTCGACGGACACAAAACTCAAAAACCCCTCTAACACCCCCAAAATCAGCCTTAAAGCTCACTGGGGATTTCGTGACTTTTAAGGGTGATTTTGGGGGGGTTAGAGGGGTTCTCGGGTTTTGTTACTTTGCAAAGTTTAAAAACAATTGGTCGAAACCCATTTTGCGGGGTCCTTTAAAGCGCGTTTATCTCGAAGACAGTTGCTCCTAGGGACCTAAATGAAGTATATTTTTGACGGAGAGGGAATTATAGTAACTTCTTTTTTAATAAACAGGTCAATATGGTAACCTTTAAAAAAGTTATGCCATCTAAAACAAGTGTGGCAGGCCGTAGCTGGCGCCCTCTACTAGCAACATTAAAAGCATGGACGAATTTAATTTTCTTGCCTCAAAAAACCCCCAAATCCCCAATTTTGTACTGCTATGTCATTTAGTTAAAAAATTATTACGGAAAAATGAAAACAAAATTAAATTTTGAACACCCTGTATCGTTATTATTAACTTTGGGATGAGGCAAGTTTACGTTAATTGCATTATTTCGACCTTAGGAATCTGCTGTTGCTCTGTGTCCCATTACTTCTGGGACACCATGTTTAAATGTGGTTCATTAAACAACCTTTGATATTTTTACTTTATTAAAACTATTTTGAATGGACATTAGAAGTTCTACAGAAGAAATTTGAAATAACTGTTTTTTTTTAGTCTTATGAAAGGTAATATTTCTTACCCAACAACACCAATCGTTTAGTTTACAAAACTACTTATATGGGCTTGAAAACTAAATGAAGAACAATGACGACTAGCTTAATTAATAATACTAAAACAAGTACATTTTTTGGTCACTAAAATCAATTTCCATTTTAATTATTACCTTCATCAGATATTAAAGGCTTGGTCCATTCAGCTCCAGCACCTGGAGATGGCAAAAGGTCAATAGCGGATGGAGATGCTCCACAAAGTTTACGTTGGGACTGAACTGAATACGTATCCCTATCGCATCCTTTACCAATATGCCTAAAAAATATATGGATAACACAATTAACAATAATGTTTTATTAAAAACCAACGTGTGAAAAAGTGTGGTTTCTCGACTTTAATAAATAATAATGCCTACTTTCTGGGCCTGTTGTAAAAAAAATATATTTATTATAGTTTCTTTCCAAGCTACCGAACTTAAATCCTGGTAAAAATAATTAATTTTTATTGTAACTATAGTAATCTCTACTATATGACTTCTTCTTACCTTGTTGCCAAGTCAACCCTAGCTCTTAACTCCCTTACGACACAAGGAACATCGCACAGTTCCAAGCTAGCACTGGGAAACAATTCTTGTTTTCCAGTCATTGGAGCGTAGTCCACTCTTTCGGGAAGTCCTCTCCATCCTAGTCTGCATACTCTATTGACTTTGATGGTGACAAGCGCTGGAAAAGACTGACGCATGCCACAATCGTAGGCTATAACGCTTAAGATGTGGTTGTGGGAACGCTCATAGTCCAAGGGTTCAGTGTTCCTAAAAAAATAGATTTGCTTTACTTGTTCATACCATAAATAATTGTTAATAAATTAATAAGGATTAATTATTCTTAAAAAAAATAAGGGTACAGTACGTTCCACAATAATTTGTTGATTTCTTGTTTTATCTGCTACTGTTAGTCGTAAAACTCAATATACTTTGGGCACCCGCATGTAGGTCCGGACTTAAAATTTCCTTTATTTATTATTTGTACCTACTTTTTGGTATATTATTCAGGTTAAAGGCAAATTGCAGGTGTTGAATATAAAGCAGAGTCTTTTCGTCTTAGTACATCAGTCGTTTGGAGTTTGTCAAGGTATTTTCGTGTGTGTTATTGAGCATCCAAAATAGCTAACCTAAACTATTATTATTAGTAGGTAATCAGGACCTGTACCCTTAAAAGGTGCGGTGCCTACACAATAGATATTTGTCAGGTAACTTATTTGTGGTTGGGTTTTCCACTGAGGGTTGTCATTTCAATTTTATTGCGGTTAAGAAATAATCTAATTATTGTGGAATGTGCCATACCAGGCATCAGAGCTGTGATAAGTAGTCGAAAAATGTACTTTAGGTACTAAATACTAGTATATTTTGACAAAAATACTAAAGTAGGTATTAGGTATTTTACTTAAAGTAAAAAAATTTGCGGTACAAAAAATTGGAGTACTTAGAACTGTTCGGGTACTTTTACAATTTAAGTACTTTACGATAATTAATTAAATATTGTTAAATTATGTGGTTTAAGACACATGGAGACATGGCCAGAAAATATGAATATTTCGCAAATTCAATGAATTTTTGTTAATTAAACACTTAATTATTTATTTTGTATTGTATTGTAAGTAATGTCTAATTATAAATACTAAAGTACAATACTTAAAAGTACCAAGAGTACTGAGTATTTTAATTTAAATAGATTTTGAATTAAGTAGATCCACAGCTGATCTTCTTTTCTTTGTCTCACACAACTGGAACAAGTCCCTTGGGTTTCTTGGTGAATCCCAGATCGTTGCCCTTGACATATCCAAAGCTTTTGATCAGGTCTGGCATGATGGGCTTCTTAACAAACTTCCTTCTTACGGTCTTCCACCTAAGCTTTGCTCTTAGCTTTCCAGTTTCCTTTCTAATCGACGTATATCAGTTAGTGTAGATGGTCATTCCTCCAGCTTCTACCAAATTAATGCTGGGGTGCCCCAGGCCTCAGTGCTGGCACCCACGCTGTTTCTTCTACACATTAACGATCTTCTCTCTTCCACAATCAATCCCATTCATAGTTTTGCTGACGATAGTACCCTCCACTATAGTATTCAATTTCTTAAGCCACCGTGTAATTCTGATTTCGAAAACAAGCGCAGGTCAATGCAGATATCTCTTTCACAAGACCTTAAACTTATCTTTGATTGGGGCGCCAAAAATCTTGTTCAGTTTAATGCCTCGAAAACACAGTCATGTTCGCTGTCGCGAAAAAAGTCTGAAAATGCTCATCCCTTACATATGAGAGGCCAAGTTCTGCAGAGCAAAGAGTCGTTTAATCTTGTCGGCGTTACTTTCGAGAATAACCTCAACTGACACAAACACATCTCATCCATAGCTTCGGCAGCTTCAAAAAAGATTGGATTTCTCTTCCGAGCCAGAAAATATTTCTCTTCTTCCAATCTGTACACTCTGTATGTATCCCAAATCAGACCCTCTTTAGAATATTGTTCTCATGTCTGGGGAATGGCGTCCCCTACAACACTTAGCATTCTGGACTCCATTCAAAGAAGAGCCGTTCGTCTTATTAATGATCCAACGCTCACAGAAAAGCTTCCTCTTCTTGCCCACCGTCGAGCTGTAGGGGATCTGTCGCTCTTCTATAGGTATTTTCACGGCTTCTGCTCAGAGGAATTGGCCAGTATAATTCCTTCTCTGGCAGCTCCCAGCAGAGCAACACGTAGTGCAACTTTTATGCATCCTTTTACAGTTCAGTTAGAGAGGCCCCGAACTTCCCGCTTTCTTCGTTCCTTCATCCCTAGAGTGTCGAGACTGTGGAACCGGCTGCCCGCAGAAGTTTTTCCTTCTCCTCCCAATCTCCAAAAATTTAAGTCCCGCGTGAACAAACTCCCTCTCACCACAGTGGAGACACCCACGGTACGTTAGTACTTAGGCATCAGCCTTCGTGGACTGTCCCAAGATAAAAAAAAGTAGTTTAGCTCTGCCAGGCATAATATACATTTTTTATTGTTGGTCGTTTTCTTTGCCAATTGGATAAAGACGGGGAGAAGGGGGAGGGGTATATATACATAAGATGACTTACCTGATGACACCGTCCATATCTATGACAAACGGTTGATCAGACGTCAAGATTTCATATTTGCATACGTCACCAAATTTAGGGGTGCAGTCTCTATCGGTGGCCTCCACTCGGACGATCTCGTTGTAAATTCGTCCTTCATCGACTTGCCTGACATAGCTGGGTTCGGTAAATGTCGGCGCATACTCATTGACATCTGACACGGTGATATGTACGGTGGCACTGGAACAAAATATACAAATTTGGGTTTAGATACATTATGTATGGAAAAAAATAATTCTTAAATCATTCTTTAATAATAATTATTTTTTTAATTTAAAATTCACAATGCAAGCTTTTTACATACAGGAGAGGTTAATTTTTTGAGTGTAAGCCACTCCTAAAAAATGCAGTTTTTTTATTATTAGAAGTTAATATATATGTATTTATATAGTACCGCTAAACCACTGTAGTAGTTAGTGTTTTTTGTATAAACTTTTACAAGGAATAAATTCTTAGAAAGGTTTTTAAAGGAATAAAAGGTGTTAAAGATAAATAGGCTTCACCTTTACTACAGTTCTTAACTTCTAGGTGAGCCAACATTAAGGTGTGGCGAATATATTGAAACGCTGTAATGATAAATTAAAAAAAAAACGGGAAATTCAATAATTATTTTTATTATTTGAAGTTGGTCTATTTATAGATGTATTTGAAGGGATTTCCAATACTAAGAGAAATATTAAGAATCATCTTCACAATCACAACACAATCTGTTTATATACTACTCTTTGTAGATATAAAAAGTATTTTTGTTTACGAAAGTGAACCGACCTCGTAATTTAAACAAATTCAGCGAAACACTAGCTTGGGATTTTACAGCACATAGGTATTTTATTACAAACAAAAAGAAGTAAACACAAACAATGACGGGGATTTCTTATTTTACAAAGTCCATTCACTCTCCAGAAGTCCGCATTATGATACGGATAATTTTCTCATATTTTAAATTTCACGAGAAAGGTTCGACTATAAACCGAAATTTCGCCGCCATTTGTTATTAATTGCAATAAGTATACAATTTTTCCAATATCTCTTAACGTATTCACCCTCCAAGTCTATACCTTCACCACTGTTGTGGGAGTTTTATACTGCGAACTCGACATCATCATCGTCTTGAAATTTTGGGCCTTCCAATGCGTTTAGCGGTTCAGAAAAATGGAAATCACATGGGAATAGATCCGGACCATATAGGGTGGATGTGCAAGAACATCCCAATGCATTTTTTCGAGTTGGACAGTAAGAGGTCGTGCCTTATCGAGCATTAAAATTGTAAAATGAACAAGAGCATTAAATAATTGTGAAAAATGGAGTGTTTTGCATGCAAATCGAATAAAGGTGAAATGATAGAAATTTTGATCCTGATCTCGAAACTGATAGTGAGGAGAAAAACAATTTCGAAGTGATGAAACAGATGAAAGTATGGACCAGGTGAAAGTACGCTTTCGTCAAATTTTAGTTTTTAATAAAACAGTAATAAACATGAGAAACGTTATTTAAAAAATTAACTTACAAAAAAACTACTTAAACCAACTCAAACTTTAATTCAAATTATCCAATTTTATGGTTAAGAAGGGAGTTGTTTAAAGTCGATATAATTAAGACTAAGCAAAATTAATTTTTTCAAGATTTTTAATTTTTAATTTTTTTCTTTTTTTTTCTATAAAATCATTTGTATTGTTTTATAAAATGCATGATACTTATTTAATAATTACTTAAATACTGTACTTTTGTTTATAGTATTGAAAAAAAGATAAATAATGAATACTGAAGTAACAATAATATAATTATTACAAACTAGAATAAAGGAGTGTTGAAAAATTATATTTTTTCGTCAGACTCTAGTTAAGCCTCGATATATTTCTCAGACTTGTACCGCATACTAAGTACTGACTTTCTACATAATTTTTAACGTCTGATAGTTATTAATAAATTTTTTGTACTCCTAAAATCGACAAATTTGACGCGTTAGATTGGAAAATCGGAAAACAATGTTTGTCAAACAATATGAAAAGTTGTTTTTGTAGTTTTTGCAGAAAGGACTTGAGAAATTTAGACAGTTATTAATAATTTTTTTTAGTCCTTTTTTCCATCATATTTGAGGTGACAGACATTTTAAATTGATTTATATTTTTTGTCAGAATTTGATTTCTGCGTTTAGTTAAAATTTTAAGGCTATTTAAAACAATTTTTATTTGTCGTCAACACGACGTGTTTTGGAAAAATTATAGGAAAAATACCCCACAATCAACAAAAGTCGCAGAGAAAATGGTGTAATAAAGTCATATTAGAAGTTTTGAAAGAGCTAAGGTTAGTGCTTCCCTGCATTCAGATTTTAATTTCGTCGTTTCGGTTTTGTGATACCATCATTAACTTTTCTTATGGAGGTTATTTTGTTTTTCAGCACATTTAAAAAAAAACCTTCTTTTTTTGAAGATGATGAATAGACACTTTACAAGAATATTTTGTTGTATGCCCAAAACATGAAAAAAATTTTTTGGCCGATGCAAGTATATTTCTAACCTTTATAAACTTATGTACTCACACAAAGACGGATATTCATTTTTTAAATTGCAACTTACAAGAAAGCGTGGTAAATTGTTAATTATACAAAAACAATTGAATGTAAATGTAGTTTTTGCCTTGAACTCGTAGCACCCTTTACAAACGGTAATTTACCGCAACACAAAACACAAATAGAAGCGCTTCAAACTTTTTTCCTTTAGGCCAACTAAAAAACAAGAAAGCGAATTCCATGGCTAGATGCTTAAAAGTAAGTAGCGGTTGTTGCCCAAAAGAAGAAGACACAATGCAAACTTATACTTTTCACTTTGTTAGACTTCTTAAGGGCTATGATGGCGGCAGTTTGGCCATGACGGCAACTTTTAATTGCTTTTGGCGATTTATTCTGTTTTTTCTCCCTTTTCGCATCCGTCGAAAGATAAGAAACCTTTTAAACCCGAATTTATTTACTTTTTTATGTTAAAGTGTTTAACCTGTCGAAAAGAAATGCGCAATATTAAGTTTAACCCATTGACAAAAATGATTTTTAATATAACTATCGTCACATTTTAGTTTTTAATAAATGATAAAACGAATAATAAACATAAGGAACGTTATTTAAACAATTAACTTACAAAAAGAACTACTTAAACCAACAGATACTCAAACTTTAATTCAAATCATCCAATTTTATGGTTAAGAAGGAAGTTGTAAAAAGTCGATATAATAGAATAAAAATTGTTTCTACACATTAGCATAAAAAAATAATTTTCAGTAGTTCAAAATAATTATTCTCTTGACTTTATTAAAGTGTGTTTCATTAAAAAAAAAACCCAACTTAAGACAAATTCTAAAAAAACCATTACAAATTTATTCTTATCATATATTTCTGCAGCTCTACCACGCACGAAAAATAATGGAGGCACAAAAAAGTGCGACGTGCTTAAAAACTACAAACGATGCTAATGAATGTAGTAAACTCAATTTTTTTGTAGTATCAATAAACTACAAACGATTGAGCATTAATGTCACTAGTAGCAATTACATTATTTGCACTAATTACTGCTTAGAAATGTATTTATAATTTTTTCGGTCTAATTATTAAAATTGCAAAAAAGGTAAAATTACTACATTTATTAGCATCGTTTGTAGTTTTTGAGTACTCGCATTAAGTAATTTTTTTTGGTTACTACAAAAAACTGCAAACCATTGAGCATTAATCTCACTAGTAGCAATTACATTATTTGCAATAATTACTGCTCAGAAATGTATTTATAATTTTTTCGGTCAAATTATTAAAACTACATAAAAATTAAGTTCACTACATTCATTAGCATCGTTTGTAGTTTTTAAATACATGTCGCACTTTTTTGTACCTCCCTTATTTTTCGTAATATTCGATATTTTGTGTACTCGCATCAAGTTATTTTTTTTTTATTACTACAAAAACTACAAACGATTGAGCAATAATCTCACTAGTAGCAAATACATTATTTGCAATAATTACTGCTCAGTATTTATAACTTTTTCGGTATAATTATTAAAACTACAAAAAAATTGAGTTTACTACAATCATTAGCATCGTATGTAGTTTAAAATAAAATAAAATAAAAAAATAGATATTTTTAAAAGCGGGTTCCAGCGTGATGGAGCTATTTTAGGCTTACCAAAAAATACGCCTATTCGTATTTTTGGGTAATAAATTTAAAATTGGTACATTCTTTGAAATGCAAAAAACTTTAAAGTAGATCTTAAAAAGCAAAATTAAGACTACGTAATAACATAAAATTCTTTGCGAATATAATAAATTTTATATAGGTGAAACTTCCGGACCAATAGCTAAACGCATAAAAGAACATTAAACATATACATATATTAAAAGCACAAATGTTTATAAATCACAAATTTGTCAACACACGTCCTTTAATGACCACAAAATAAACTGCGAAAGTTTCCAGTAAAAGAAAAAAAGGAAAGAGAACAACATGCTTTTATATTATTAAATAAAGTTAATTTAAATAATAGTGGCTCTGCTTTGTTAAATGCTTAAAAAAATTAATGGAATAAATCAAAATCCAATAATTTACTATCTATATTGTTTTTAAAAAATAATAAATGCGCTTGTCACAACAACCAGATTCTCCCTTTGTAACATTATGTCATAAATGTTAAAAATGCAAGGAAGGTTGTTCTACATCTACCCTGTTTGGAAAACACCCTGGGTTTTCTATTTCTTTGGAACGCTGAAAGAAGCACTGGGTAGGCTCTAAATTTTAGAACAATTATGATGATGTTTTAATAAGTTTTTGTTGGATTTAATCGCCAAGAAAATTTTAATACAATGGGACCCCTTCGGTCCAGGTCCCGGAGTATCGCGACTAATAGTGCTCAGCTCTATTGAATTCTTTAAACTGGCAAAAAAAAACTGAAATAAAAAGAAGATCGCATGGATTCTGCAAACCCACAACAACAAACTTAGAAACGTAGTTTCCAATTTATTAAACTTTTTAAGGATTTCGAGAACAGACCGAGTCCGAGCAAGGCAACTTTTAATTGCTTTTGTCTGTATTTCAGCCGACCTTCCTCCAAGCCGCAAGTTTAGAAACTTCGTTGACCGGCGTTTTTCCGAACGTTTTCTCGAAAACTTCATTGCCTCCGCTTTCAATTTAACCCGTTCCAGTATTTCTCCATGTATTTTACGTACCGGGTCGATCGTAAATTTAAAAAGTTTTAATTGAACTCTCCCTATGAACCAATTTTATTTGTTTCTGATAACTGCAGATTAGTAATTTTGTAGTAAATCCTTCGAGAATTCGGGCGCTTGTTTTCTAAAATAAAGTCATAAACTGAAACACTTTTGAGTAAAACTCGGACACGTTTGAAGTTTTAGCCTGACTGTTAAGACCCCAAAGAAAATGGAAAATGGATAAATGATTAAATAAGATTAAAGCTGAATAAACCGAATTTTATTATTTTCCTATAGTCTACTTCAGTGTTTCCCCAAAGGGGGATGCCCCCTGGGGGGGCGAAATACTAGGGGGGCCCGGGAAAATTTTCCAAAATAAGACAAAAACACTACTTTGTTAAATCATGTATTTTATTTTAATAAAGCGTAAATAAAAATTAACAATTAATTATTGGATGTAGAAAAAACAAAGATGTCGCGGGAAATGTGCAGTCGACTTTTTTTTATTTATTTTTTTTGTAAATGTAGTCTGGGAAGTACTACTAGTTTACTAGTGGAACGATCGCAATTATTAAAATAATTGTTGAATTTTTTAAATGTATTTAGTTTAAACTTAAACAGTAAAGTAAAATAAAATTTGAGAAACCCAAAACGGGGTTGTTTTTAAAAAAAGGCAAAAGCATTTTGTAAAATCGGCACGTTTGGTTTAAGCCTGATGTTAGGGCGTGGAAAATTTGTTAAAATAAGATTAAAGCTTTAAAAGTTTGGAATTTTCCCATAGTCTACTTAATACTGATTTTATATTTTTACAGCTTTAGCACAGTTTCTAGAGCAAAATAAAAGCTGTTTTGGTAACTAAATTTTAGGTGCATAGAACATAAAAAAACAAGATATTACCAAAAATTGTTTTTTTTTCTGTTTTCTATATGAAAAAAATCTATATAAAATATATTTTTTTTTCTTTTAGAATAAAATATTTTAATTTATTTGTAACTTATTTGCGGTTCTGTCAATAAGACCTTGGTAAAAAAGGGAAAAACAACCAAATTGGTGTTTTATAAATAGTGATGAGCAAAGCAAGACCAAGACCGGGCTAGTCTTGGTCTTGGTCTTGGTCTTGCAAGTCTGGTCTTGGTCTTGATCTTGCAAGCCCAAAGAAGGTCTTGGTCTTGGTCTTGCACAACCCGGTCTTGGTCTTGGTCTTGGTCTTGCTGCAAGAGTCTTGCTGGTCTTGCTTTTTTTTGGTAGTAATAATTTAAACTAAGCAATCTTAAATAAAATATATTTTTTAATACTTACAAATAAATAAAGATGGAGACTATATTTTTTGCTTTAAAATTTTAAAATATACCAATTTTAACCTTACATGTACATTTAAATTATTTGATTAAAAAGGATATTTTAAATGTAGGGGTTTATTTATTTATAGCGCTTCATTTTAGTGATAGGAAATATTTAAATTTTCTTTAAAGAAGCATATAAAATTACAATACTGAGTACTCTGAGGGCAGAAAAAAAACTTTTAATTTCAACCAGATGTGAAATTTTCATGAAAATGATTCAGATATGTAAACATTGGTTTCTAATTCAAAAAAAAAAAGGGTATTTAGGAAGCTTTTCAGTTCAAATAAACTTTCTATGTTCAAATTAGTCAAACATTTGCCGTACAAAGTTTGTACAAATACTTTATAAACATCCTGCATATACAAGGTGGCTCGATAGTGCGACAAAGATCGATATATCCGAAACCGTTCATAATGGTATACAAAAATTATAGAAAAAAGGGCGTAAAATGTAAAATTATTTTCTATTTCAGAACCTTCCAAAAAATCCACTACCACTCAAGATAACTTCCTTATTTTTAGCTTTTAACCTAAAATAGAAAAATTATAGCAAAAAATTCATTTAAAAAAATCGCTTCCCTGTACCTATATTATGCTGGAAATTCTTGAACTGTCATATAGGTACAATGTCGACGTAGATGGTTTTTTATATATCATTTTCGGTTTTGACAAAAATGACGTCATCATTATACTTTTGGCATTGTTTTGACTTTTCCGTCTAACCCGGAAGTGAAATTTAAAATTGTAAAAAATTAAAAAAGTATTCCTACATAAAATGACAAATATATTTTTTATTAAACCATCACTTTTACATTTATATCTTAGTTTAAAGAAGCAATCTAATGATGCCACTTCTTACAGTGTGGCACAAAAATAATGTTTTCCTGGATTTTGGAAATTTTTGATCCAGTAAGTGGCATCCCTAGATACCTAATTAAAAAAAAATAGGAATAGGTAAGTAATTTTCAGCTTCTATAACTTTTGTACTCTTAGTTTTCCTCTGTCGTAAACGGTTTTGGAGATATCGAGGTTTGTCGGACCATTGAGTAACAATCTTATTATTTTTGAAACATGTTACTGAATCTACTAGTTATGGTTTTTAGATAATTTTATTAAAAAACGAAGTGATCGATTTAATTATTTTTTATTAAAAAAACCTGTTACTCATAAAATAATCGTCTTTTTAGGCAGTTCTCGACACATTTTTTGTCATGTCTGTATGAAATACCTCTGTATATTGAATATAAAAATTGAATATTATAATTTAAGAAAAAAGTGACAAAAGTGCAAGAGTCTTGCAGGTCGGTCTTGGTCTTGCGTAGTCTTGCACCCCTCGGTCTTGGTCTTGGTCTTGGTCTTGCATACCCCGGTCTTGGTCTTATCTGAGGAGAAGGCGGTCTTGGTCTTGGTCTTGGTCTTGCTGCAAGACCAAGACCAAGACCGCAAGACCAAGACCGGTCTCGCTCATCACTATTTATAAAACCTTATTGGTGAATTTTTAGCAGACGGAAGTCGGAAAACGAGCTAAAATTGGCATTTTTTTTGAAAAATTTAAAAGTTGGATTCTTTCAAAGTTGAAAAGCTGATCTTTCGGTAAATTATTGTTTATATGATGTTGTTCAAACAAGCTAAGACGCTGTCCAAGGGGTAGTTTTTTTAAGCTCACAGTTTACATACAAGGATGGTTTGAAAAGTCCGTGCAAAGTCCGAGAGATGGCACCACCGGCGCGTATGGAGGTCATGTTTAGTTAGTAGCATCTGTTGAATGAACGCACATCAAGTGTCAGCAATATTAGTCTATTTCTTTCTGTTTGGCATTTGTGCGAATCAAGGAAGTCGAGTAATTTTCAAGAAATGGACGAAAAAGAATTTCGTGTGGTGACTAACATTACTTTATGAAAGGTAAAACGACTCAGGAGACTAAAAAGAAGATTGATAAACATTATGGTGACTCTGCACCTTCGATCAGAACAGTTTACAAGTGGTTTCAAAATTTTCGGACTGGCCATATGAGCACAAGTGACGCTGAACGTTCTGGGCGGCCTGTGGAGGTCACGACTCCAGAAATCATTGATCAAATACATGATATGGTGATAGATGACAGAAGAGTTTGGGTACGTAAGATTGCTAGTGCTGTGGGCATCTCGACTGAACGGCTACATAATATTTTACATGAACATTTGGACATGAGAAAGCTATCCGCAAGATGGGTGCCACGATTGCTCACGCTTGTCCAAAAACGGAATCGTGTGAAGTGTTGCAAGGATGGTTTGCAGCTGTTCCAGAAGAATCCGGAGGACTTTATGCGTCGTTTCGTCACTGTGGATGAAACAGGGATTTATTACTATACTCCTGAGACCAAACAACAATCTAAGCAATTGTTTACCAAGGGGGAATCTGCACCAAAAAAGGCGAAGACCGTTCCTTCGGCCGGAAAGGTAATGGCGACTATCTTTTG
>JAHBCN010001262.1:81623-215067 GCA_019359885.1 Listronotus oregonensis | reverse complement strand
AGTAGGATTACACAACATAAAAGTGATTGCAGACTGGGAAAACAGTTGTGCATTGTCAGTACTTGAACCAATTGGGAACAGGAACTTTAAGAAACTCATATACTATGTAATGAATCTAGCTACAATAGGAGATTGGTTCGTGAAATGATCGAGATATTTTGCATCCTAATTTATTAATAAGAGGGCGGACATAGAAAATTTAAGTGCAATTTATTCAAACTTTTAATTTAAATTTGACCAATCAAACTCTGTCTACTAACTCTAGTAACTCTTTTTAAAATAATTAATATTTTAAACGAACCAATCATTTATTGTTACCCTTTTTTTTACTGTTTTTTTTTTATTTTTGATTAATTGTTGTTTTTTTTGTTGTTGTCATTTTGGATGATTTTCTGTTTATTTAAAAGTACACCAAAAGTCCTTATTGCAGAGTTTTGTACCTTTGTTCTTTCTTTCTGTGGTTTTGCTGGTGGGGGGTGGTTTTTTAGGGCACAGCAGATTTCTTTTTCCTGTTAACACATTCAGGAAACAAAAAAAATCCCACACACACATATTAACAGAACACACCCTTAAGGGCAGATAAGGGTTCACATAAATTCCACACCCCCTCTATACACGCCCTTAGGTGACAGTGGGGGATAAACATATATACATAAACATACAATATTAACCCTTAGGGACAGATGGGGTAATAATGCACAAGCACACACACACATACTCACAAACATACACCACACACAAAACATACGCACGCAACACACACAAACACCTGAACTTATTAACCTTAGGTGACAGAAAAGGTTACAAAACACCAAATTTCACGTTTTCATATCTAGCAGTTAATATTACATCGCAGGGATAACTGTCTGACTCTAAACTGCGGCTTGGAGAAACCAGGACCTTAGATCTAGGTATTCAAAATCGGGGTTTTGTTGAAAAAAAAAAAACAAGTAAAAAATATCATCAGATTTACTTTTACAATAACGTTCTATGGAGGGGTGGTATTTGTGTTTCCATTTTAATTATGTGGTTTTTTTTTTTTAATTTATAATATGAAGTTCTCTGGTGTGGCATTAGTCATTTTCCATTAACATGTTAGCGGTAAGTTTTAATATGTTAGTCTTTTATCTCATGAAACCCAAAGGGTTTTTTTTTTTTACATATTGCAGCCTTGAAAAGGAAATAAATTTTCCGAAAGCTCGGGACTGCTAAAAAGTGTTTTAATTTTTAATAAGGCTATAAAGACCGAATCCCTAATAACCTTCCAGTTGTTTATATATATATATATATATATATATATATATATATATATATATATATATATATATATATATATATATATATATATATATATATATATATATATATATATATATATATATATATATATATATATATATATATAAAATTATAATTATACATTATACATTTTTTTACTTTTTTTCCCATTGTATATTTATTTTTATTAATTTTAGTTATGTAAAGGTGATAATAAGTAAAAGTAGAAAAATGCGTAGGTACTTGCAAAAATGATTTTTTTATTTTTCAAAAATTTTTAATTTTCTTAAAGTTCGGAATCAGGTTTAGAAGTAAATTTAGAAAAATTTTTTATTTATTATTTCACGTTAAAAGGGAAAAAATGACTGTTTCTCTTGCTTAATTTTATTTTTTTGGGATTTTTGGACTCATGATAAAAATCAAATTTCTTATTCATTTTATTTTTTTTCGAAAAAATTTTTTTATCAAGAATATTTTTTTCGTATATTTCAATTTGGTCCATTTTTTCTTGTTAACCGCATCCGCGGATATATTATATATATATATATATATATATATATATATATATATATATATATATATATATATATATATATATATATATATATATATATATATATATATATATATATATATATATATATATATATATATATATATATATATATATATATATATATATATTTTTTTGGGTGACAACGAAATCACTACCCAGCCTTTTATTTTCTTGAATAAAAACATATAGTTTTAAATTTTGGGGATGCTAAAATATATCATAAGATGCTGATTTTGGTTATTATAACATGTCTCTATCACTTCCGGTTTAAAAGGAAACGATATGAACTTTGATTTTTCCCAAAGGAATGCCCTATATTTTTTTAAAAATTTTGGGTTCTAGAATTATTTTTGATATAAAATGTATAATATTCCATACCTATCTCTGCTAGTTTTTGAGAAATGAGATTAAAGATGTCCAAACTACCGCATATTATGCAGTTTTATGGGGAAAACAAATAAATGATATAAAAAATTATTATGTTTAATTACATTTTTTCTGAAGACTCTATCTGTGGGGATAAAAAACTATTCCGGCTTTACCGGAAGTGCTGGAAAACTGACTTTCCTAATAATGTTACTTCAAAATTTAAATGCAACACCCTGTATATTTTTTTAAATTTGGATTCCACGGTCATTCCCAATATAAAATCTGTATAATATCCTATACCTATCTTTGTTAGTTTTTGAGAAAATGGCGATTAAAGATATCCAAACGACCGCACATTGTGCAGTTATAGGGGAAAACAAATAAATGTTAGAAAATTAATAAGCCTAAAATAATTCAGGCCGTCTCTTTGGAGCAATTTTGTTATTTTAATATTATTTTTTTATTTAGGTAGTTAATTAAAAAATAATTTAGAATTAAATTAAAAAATATTAAATGTTTCTTTCCTTTATTTGTTTTCCTATAACGATAATATGGGTCGTTTGGACAAATCGCCATTTTCTCAAAATAACAAAGATAGGTATGGATATTATCAGATTTTATATCAGAAAAAACCCGTAAATCCAAATTTAAAAATATACAGGGTATTGCATTTAAATTTTAAGTAAAATTTGGAAACTCAATTTTTAGCACTTCCGGAAACCAATATTTTATTATGACCTCCACAGATAATTTCGAAAAAATTTAATTAAAATAATAGTTTTTATATCATTTATTTGTTTTCCCATAAACCAAATATGCTAGTACATTTTAATCGCCATTTTCTCAAAAACTAGCAGAGATAGGTATAGGCTAATATCATTTTTATATCAAAAATTTTGTAGAATCCAAATTTTAAAAAATATAGGGTTTCCATTGAAAAAATCAAAGTTGATGCGTTTTTAAAGGAAGTGGAAGACATGTTATAATATCCAAAATCAGATATTATGATATATTAAGAATCCTAAAATTTCAAAGCTATATGTTTTTATTCAAAAAATAAAAGGGGGTATATTTCGTTTCCCCTATATATATATATATATTATTTTTTCAATCGTTTAAATGGTCAAAATACCAAAAATCCGTTCTACCGATTACAAAAAGAACACGAAACCAAACATACCTTTAACTTTACAGAAACAAAATACTGGTTTTGAAAAAAAAACACCATAAACATATAAAGGAAATGATTATAAAAAAAATAACAATTGCGTAAACAAAAAAAAGAATTGAAACCTAACCAAATTATTATAATTTAATTAAAAGTTGGAAGTCACCTTTGGAAAAAAACCCAGTTAAAAAATTAAAAAAAAAATAAAACTTGTCCCACAAATTGAAAATTATTGGACTAATAGATAAATCTTTAAAATTGTTTTCGTATTTAAATTTCTTAAATATTTTTTTACATAAAAAACACAAATTAAAAATACCCCTCCGGCAGAAGTGTCATCTTGTTATAAATGATGCCAAAATGTTTTTAGGGTACGTACTTTTTAATTTAAAAAAAAGCGAACAACAATAAAATAATTTTTTTTTTAGGTTTTAAAATGTATGTCTTATCTTAATTTTAGTATTTAAGTTATTGCCAAATATAATGTAATTTGCCAAAATTTCAAATGTAAATTGTCCATATATCTATATTATTATTTTAAGTTGTTGCCTGATGATTTTTTTTTGAGATGATATTTTTAAAATCATGAAAATACAATAAAAAAATCTTTTGAAAAAGCCCTCCATGAGGTGGAAAGAAAGAAATATTTGTTGTTTGAATTAGACAGAAAACCCATCCCAAGAAACAATCAAGCTTAATTATATATATATATATATATATATATATATATATATATATATATATATATATATATATATATATATATATATATATATATATATATATATATATATATATATATATTAATTATTTTTTTTTACTTTTTAAGTTCAGTACAGATCCAGTTTCTCGAAATTTGTTTACTAACTTGCAGACCGCCCATTTGGTCATGGGTACATTAGGAAACCTTTCATGAAATTTTTCTATCACGTATTGGCATGAAAAATCTTCCTTATCATAACATTGGATTAAATATATTTTTTGTTTCGTTGTTAACATTTGTAAAAATTAATAAATTATCCGAAAGTTTATACTGAGGTCTGGTTTGGTTAACACTGTCAGAATTTATTTGTAAAGTACCTACTCAAAGCTGATATTTAAAGGTATACCTACGAACCTTTTCAGTGAACTGCAAAAATGATTACTATCTAAACCTTATGAAAACCAATATCCTAAAAGATATAATAATTTCAAAAACAATTTTAAGTAGAATTTTGTTGAAAACATTGAAATAAGGGTACTTTATTCTTGTAAAAAAATAATTTTTAACTTTTGGGACACCCTGTATAGAAGTTTTAATTTATTTCATCAACAATCGGATTCTCTCGGCGAGCAAAACTTTATAAAGAATGACTTTTCCCCTAAAAATAAAATTTTTGGCCCGTTTGCCCTCTTGCCTACCCCATCGCCGTACATACTGTAATTAGATCGGGTATAGAGACTTCTAGAGAAATATATCTAGGCTGGCAAGACGGTCGCCCTTATGTAATTTAAGTCCTTAAAGCATGTTAGTAGCATGAAGTTTGTTACACATATGCTTAAATTTAAACAAAGTTATGCAAAATTAATTTAACTTTGAATAATATATTTATAAGAGTATTTTGGGTGAATATTTTTAAAAAAATAAGAAAAGGTTTTTCAAAAAAAAAACTTAGGAGGCCATGTTTTGGTATTTAGACATAACTTTTAATTCTGAACAACTTTTTCTTTTAACATTTTGCTAAATTTTCTGAAATTAGGATAACTCTTGTACAATTTTTATATTTTTTGACTTACTCTGTATGCTGTTTGACTTGCAGCCATTCTAATTGCACCCAATATAATTATCGAACATGCACCAAATTAATAAAAGTGTTAAAAAAGGACAATCTCTCAGTTGTGTATCATTACAAGATTTGTTGGGTTACTAATAAACCCCACAGAGTGTTACACATTTTTAAATCAATAACAGCCATTTAATTACTATTGCATTCCTTTTCTTAAAAAGATTCTACACTCTGTGGGGTTTATCCCTAACACAACAAATGTTTTAATAATACAAACCTGTGAGATTGTCCTCTTTTAAGACTTTATATTTAAGTCACCTTGTTTGATAATTTCTAAGTGGTAATATAAATATTTTTGGTATAGACAATTAGCATTGCGTCTTATGGCAAATTTTAAGATTATTCGATATTTTTGCAATCGGCAAGCGAAGCCGACTCATACCTGAAAAATTCAGAATATCTAACTAACATGCTTCAAGGAAACTACATAAGGACGACATTCTTGCCAGCCTGAATATATCTCTCTAGAAGTCTCTATACCCAAGCATACCAATCGACGAGGTGCTAGATCAGATTGCTATTAGGGGGGACTTCCCACACTAGATTATTAAGCTCTCCTAACACTGCTTTAAGAATACGTACTTGTCTTATGACAATAAGTTCTACCGACAGACGACCGATGTCCTTATGAGATCCTCACTCTCAACGGTCATAGCAAAGCTAAACATGAAATATTTCGAAACGGAGTCTTACGTGGCCGTCACGCCTACACAACAATTTAAAAAATGTGAGGTTAGGTTCGAGGCATGGTTCTTAAATTTTTTTAGACATGCAGGAAATCAGGCAAGTGATAGGTTAAAGCACTAGAGGACGCCTAGATATTCCCTTTCTGCGCCAAACCCGCTTAAAAAAATTTTGTCATTACCTTTATTTTTGCAGACAGGATTTTTTAAAAATGGCGGGATGCGTTGTTAAAAAAGGGGTTTAAAAGTTAAAAAACAACTTTGAAGTTTAACGGCAGATTTACAGGTTGCCTACTAAAACCATTGAATAACACTGACAATGACGATTTGTTAAACATTCTAAACCGTTGTTAACTTTTAACAATTACTAAGTCCATTGCTAAATTTAACAACGCGATCATCACTCGGCCGTTTGACTAATAAATTTTAAATCGGCATACTAGTAATCTAGCTACCAAAATTGTGTCGTAATATGCTAATTCGTCTCTGATATTATTTGTTTTTTCCTAATAACCAGAGAGCTAGTAACGCACGTTTCATGAACTGTTTGATGCACCTTAAAATTTTGAGGAAAATTTTGATTCAACAAAAATTGTTTAGAATTTTTAAGACATTCGGATATCTTTTTCAGAATTTTTGGACATATTTTTGGCCAAATACAAAAATTTTAAAATTTATGCAAACATTCTGAAAAACCATATTCCTGAATGGCACTGAATACTTTTTGTGCAAAATATATTGTTTTCTAAAAGGAACTATTTTCGATATAACTAGAATTTATCAATAAATAATGCACCAATATTTTACCGGAAAAAGTTCAGCCTTGGAAAAAAATTATAGATCAGAAAGTCTTTGGGATTTTTACCTTAATAAATGCTAGAAGACCATGTCTGCCAAAATCTAGAAAATAGTTATACAATCTGGCCACTCAAAAATTTTTCAAAATAAAGCTTACTTTTAATCAGCTTTTATTAAACCAGTAGGATTTATTCAAGTAAAAAGTAGGGATTTGCCTTCAGAATTGAATAAGGGAACTGGTACAGAACATTTAAATAATTGTCCCAAACATGTCGGTCTATCGAATTAATGATTATAAACACTTTCTGCTCTATAAATTTCTTTTGTCCAGTTATACGTGTTTCAGTAAAAAATTGGTCAATTTGTTATTAGTGAACAACTGTTTTGAATTATGTCGAAAATGGTTCCTTTTAGAAAACAATACATTTTGCACAAAATGTATTCAGTGCCATTCAGGAATATGGGTAATCTTTGCATAAGTTTGCAAAATTTTTCCATTCGGTCATTTTTTAGAGGTTCGAAAATTCTGAAAAAGATTATCCTTATTTCTTAAATGATTGTGAACAATTTTTGTTAAATCAATTTTTTTCTGCACCTTTTATGAGTAAAAGTCCCTTTTGGGAGAAAAATTTCGGAACATTATGGCTGTTTGTGGGATACATTTTCCCTTGTTTTTACGTAGACAGTCTTATTGGGCTTATCAAGAGAAAGATTTTGAGCAAAAAAATGTATGCCAAAACCCAATCTATGATAATTTTTGCTCCAAAAAAATTTTGTTTTTCCATAAGAATTAAAGTTTGGAGACAAATGACCGAAAAATAAACATCCAAATTAGAAATCCAAAAAGAAGGATCGATAGACAAATTAAAGACGAGAATCTTAAAAAAAGAGCCTATACGGTTGAACTAGAGCTGTAGAGTCATTTGGGTGGCAGAGGGTCGCTTCGACCCACTGTGCTCCGTTGATCGGTGCTCTTACTCACGTCTACGACTACGCGCTGCCTATCTCTTCCTATTAAAAGCATAATTTATTTTCGCGTTTTTCGATAATTCAACCCTAAAAAAGTGTTTCAATTTTTAAAATTATTTCTTATTATATGAAATTAAGACGCTGTTAAAATGTCAGCGTGAATTAAACACTTTATTTCGTATTTTAAAAAAACAACTTGGGAGTGGTTTTATTAAATGTTAACCCCCTCAAAAGTGTCTGCCTCATTTATTTATGTGTTTTTAATTACTTTAAATTTTGATTTCAGTTTGTTGGCCTCTGAATAAAACTCTTTTTTTGGACCATTTTTTTTTACTTCTTTCTCCTATGCGCAGTACCTGGTGTCCCCAGGTAGGTCAAGCCAATACTAATACACAAAATTTTAAGGTACATCAAGCACTTCATGAAACGTACGTTACCAGTTCTTGGGCTATAAGTTCATCAGCTGATTTCATATGACCCAAAGAATCACGTTTTTATTTTTATTATTACGAAGTTAAGTAAGAAATTAATTAAATATATTTCTTATTTCAGTGGCTACCTTTACTAAGAGATGGTCGCTTAGTATCTGGGGAATTTTGTCTGCCAGTGATGTTAGAACCACCGCCTAGAAATTATAGCTATATTCCACCAGACGTTTGTCTGCCAGGCCTTAAATGGCTTGACAATCACAAAGGAGTTTTTACTGTCATTTTAGATACGGCCTCTTCAGTACATACTCATGATCCACCTATTGAAAGATTTTTTGCCGCTTACGATTATGTTCATACTGGCATCATACCAACTCGATTAGGAGAAGTTGGATCCGAAAAAGAATTAACGTAAGTTTTATTGTTCTTATAGTTTAGAAAAAAAATCTTTGAAAGAAATAAAACTAACCCAAGTATGTATGTCCCAACGTAGTTATACGGGTTTATTATTTTGAAAATTAACTTATGTGTTATGTTCCTGATAATCCTCTTTTTACTTAAGCTTGTTTTTGTATTCATTAAAAAAAAAACATACAAGTATTAAAAGGAAGGACAACCTTTCTTAATGTTACCTAAAACCAGCTGCGTAACCAGAACAATTATTCAATTTTAGACTTTCATAAGAATTTTAAGAATTTTAAACAATAGTTTTATTCGTTAAATGGGAATTATTTTTTATGGACATTATTATTAATAAAATATTCACCTTGTTTAAAAGATTGTTTGGGAAATTTTAGAGTTTTGTTAAATATCGTTGCATCAAACCTGAAGTTGCCAATGAGCTAAAAGGATATAAATCCAGTTAAATTTCACAAATTCGCGTTAATTACAAAAAAGCTATTTAAAAGTGATTTGGTTGTAGCTATTTTAGACAGTATATATATATATATATATATATATATATATATATATATATATATATATATATATATATATATATATATATATATATATATATATATATATATATATATATATATTTCGACCGTACTAATAAATTACAAGAAATAGCGGGAATGCGGTCTGTTATGGGTTAAATGATCGGGAAAACATTTAATTTTTCAATCCTCTATATTTCGACACAATTTGTGTTTTTATCAAGAGATATAAAATTATTGTTATTAAAACAACGACAACATCACAAAACAAGAATTGTATGAGACCACGTTCTATTTAGTCTTAACAGCTCTCCGTCTATTGGCATTTTCAATGCTATCTGTCAGAAGATTGCATCTCGTTTATATAACTTGGGTAAGAAACTGCATGATATTGTGCATTGTTTTGAAATAAATCAATCGAGTTACCTAATAAATTCTGAAGATCAACGTCATCTCGAATTTCAGCTGCGTGGACTATTTTCTGTTTCAGCATTGACCTCCGATACCAAAGTATGCCTGTTGTTTTTCTTTTTCTTTACATATAAAACATAGGTTTGACCAATCAAAAGTAAAAGATTGTTGAATGCACGCTCGTTTGTTTTGTGTAATATTTTGAGAATCTTCATTCTGCCGTTTATTTTTTCTTTTGTAACCCAGTGTTAACTTCGTCCATTCCACAACCTGTACCCAGTTCGGATTTTTTATTACAGTTAGGCCTGGTACTTTCATTAACGGATAACTTTATTGTCCGAATAATTTCCATGGTTACAATTGTCACAACAATTGTTATTATGGAAATTATCCGGAAAATAATTTTATTCGTTAATGAAAGTACCCGGCCTTAGACATATAACCCAATGTTTGTTAGCAAAAAAAAACATTCTTAAAAACATTTTCGGGGGTAATACCATAAGAGCTATAAAGTGAAGTAACCGTGCATCTGGAACACAACGCCATCTAGATTTACTGCAATTTGAGGGCCATTTTTGTAACACAGAGTGGGTGATCCTTACCTTTAGAATTCTAACCACCAACTTCTTTTTTAAAAATATTATTATTTGATATATTAAAACTATATTTTTTGCCTTACTATGCTCGACTGGACTAAGAGCCGCGATTGACAAGTTGGTCACCCCTGCTCTATAAAGATGCTGAGATATTAGGACGGTCAGACACATCAAAGTTTAAGGTTCGGTTACTTGCAATGAGGAGAAAGTATTTGTCATTGTATATGGAAGAAGCTCAAAACCCAGCCGTCGGGCCTTCGATAAATCAATGTGGGTCAACAAGGCTTACGAAAATGATATCGGTAAAATAAATTAATAGAAGATGTAGTTTAACAACCAGCGGCATGTAACCGCTGGTTGTTAAATGTAGAGGTATAATGGTTTTGGGGATTTTTGAGTTTCGACTAGGGTTCATGATTTCTCGAGCTTATCAATTTCTCGGGTCTCGAGAATTCTCGAGGCTAATTTCTCGGGTCTTCTCGGGTTGTCGAGAAATTTACAAATTGCGTGTACTACACTTTGTAAACCGTCTGAACTCAGCTAGAGTCGAAACACTAATGAACGTGTGTGTATTATAGTGTTGCCAACCAAGCTCGCTGAAAATTCCCAATTTTTCTGTGAAAAAATCTCTAGAATTTCCTAGATCAAAATTAAATAAAAAAATAATTTACGAAATGACTTTATTGTCAGAAAAGTTCAAAAAATACAATGGACATAGATAGCAAAATGAATTAACAAAAATAAAAGATTCTAAACAAAAAAAAAACAATTCTAAAAATTCTTAAAATCAATCTTTTTTTATAAAGGTTTTCCTCTTTCATAAGACTTAAATGCTTTTCATTTAATTAATAATTTTGGCAGCAGTTTTCACTAGAAAGACGAATTAAACACACTGCAATTAATGCCTCACTGGATAATTAATTTCGCTTTTTATTTTTAACGTCGGTAACGACTGAAAATACTCGCTCAGTCTAGGCATTACTGTGGGGCAACAAATACACGAACTTGACATTTCTTTTTTCCCTTAGTATTTTGTGGGCAACAACCACAAAATACGAAAGGGCAACAACATGCAGAGAGATGCTAAGTAGCAGTTGATCTGTAATTCCCCGAAACCCGATACCACGAATTAACCCGTATTAGATTAATTAGCGCAACAAGAAGCAATTTTTGAAAAGATACAATGGTCAAACCATAACCCGGGGTATAAGGATTTAATAGGTACTTGTCATTAGGGCCAGTTGTATAGGTTGAGGTTAATATCACGATTATTCTTTGAATTAACCTCAGGTTTTATTCTTGGATTAATCCTAGGGTTTATCCACAGTTTTTTGTACAGTTGTATACCTCTGGGGTTTGGTCAAAAGGTTATTAAAATATTCCTAACTTCTCCTAGAAGTGAAGGAAGACCAAACTGCATTTTTATTTTTTAAAGCTTTAAAGCATGATTCCTAAGTTATAAAATAAAAAATGTGGATGTTTTTAATTTTCTTCTGGAAAAGTGGGTACTTACTGGTTGGTATTTCTTTGAAGATGTGCGCCAATTTGTTGGAGAAGTACTTCCACAGAGGCTTTTAAAATTCTAAACCTATTTATAAACTCCTGGTCTACCCAAATTTCCGTGGTATCGATACGATTAGGAAAAATTCTGCGTCTTCTTTGATTTTCTATTATATTTATATTATCTAAATCGTCGTCCTCGTCGAATAGTACATCCTCAAATATTTCGAACACCTTCATTCTTATTTAGTAACCTAAGCATTGTGAGTTAATTCCTACTCCATCCACGAGTTATGGATTTCCCTAGGTTAACCCACAATTTAAAGGTAATCCTAGACTACACAACTCGCTTTTTTTGAAATCTGAAGAAATACTCGCAATTTTAGGGTTATCCTAACCTATACAACTGGGCCTTAGTAGTCCATTTAATATTAAAATTGATAAATTGACTGAACTTCTATAAATTGAACTGAAAACAATCCAAAGTTGAAAATTCCCTAGATATTAGATAAAATTCCCTTTTTCCCTATTGTAGGAAAAAATCCCTAGAACTAGGGAATAATTTCCTAGGTTGGCATTACTGGTGTATTACCTACTGTATTGTATTATGTATAAAACGACGCCGCCAGAGCGCTTGCCACGCGCGATCGGCGTGATCAAAGGGTACCACTGCGCTTTGGCCCGTGCCGCCCCGCCGCCGCGCGTTTAAAACAAACGGCAAACGCAAATAGTTTTATTTTATAATTTCATAAACTCAAATATGATTTCTCGAGTTTTCTCGAGCTTGATTTCCCGGGAACAAAGCCCAACGATTTCCCGGGAATTCTCGAGCCGAGAATTCCCGGGAATGAACCCTAGTTTCGACTGAATAAAAGACGATTTCTTTTGTGTTATAATAAAATTCTGGCTAGTTTTGGTACCAATTTAAATACTTGGTTAATTTTATTTTAGGACGTCCATGTTAGGTTTAGCAGGCGCAAGACCGGAGGCAATTGTTAAACATTTACCTCAGATTTTTGACAGTATTATTGAACTTCTAGTGCAACCACCAAGAATATCAGGACATACTATAAACGTGGGATCTACTTGTTTTGAAACTTTGTGTTTTCTTTTAGAAAATATTTCGGTAGGTAATCGTAGTTTAAATTTTAGATAGTTTTTTATTTATTTGAATTTTTCAGTTGCTGTTTAATTAAAATACTTCAAATTAGGGGTTAAATTTTTCAGAATTATTTTTTTACAAATCCATAAAGTTTGTTTATTACCATTTAATTTTTAATACCTTATAAATTTATTATTAAAATAGCCTGTCCATGCATATTGTCTCAACTGTCGATTTTTGGTTAGTTTTGGTTAGTTGTCTGCCTGTATTCGGCCGGCTTCCATTTATTTTAATCTATGCAAAAAAAATGAGGAAATAGTCCATATTCTACAAAGTTGTATAGATTGAAATAAAAAACTGTCAAAGATTATAAATTTTGATCATATCATCGATTTCTTTAATATCTATTTTTTAATAATACGTATGAAGTGACGATATTTAGAGCTATTCTTAATAAGGGTAAGAGGTATTTTTTTCTTGCCTTTTAACTTTTATTGAAATAGTTGGCAAGTTGTACATGTTTATAAGTTATGTTACATTTAAGCTGGTGATATCCAACTCTGTGGCAGAAACATGTCCCTTTCTCCATAGAGGTCCATTATCCGACAATAAAGCAATCTGTATGGCAAAAACAGTCTTTTATTTCTGTCTGCAAGAAAACTTCTTTCTTCAGCATCATAGACAAATCCGCAGACACTGGTCATAGAATATTTAGATACTGATTTTTTTTATTTTGCGTTTCTTTACACATATAAATTATGTTAGGTAGTAATATAAACAATAAGGCAACAAAATTAATAATACAAAATTTAAATAGCAAACAATAGGGGCTAATAAAAGATAGGGTTTGTTTCAAGACCCAGTCTTTGTACCGCTGTGAAATGGTTTTGAAACTATTAGAATCGATTAAACGCGTGAATGTCTCCCTTACACGGTTTTATGTCAGTTCAAAAACGACTAAGTTTAAACGCTTTCTGTATATTTTAAGGGTTCTGTTTTGTTTGGGATTCAGTAAAGAAATCGTGTAATAAACTGTCTGTCTCCTATCGGTCAGGAATGGGTTTATTTGACTGGACTTGCATATGTCCGTACAATAAACGTTTTTTTGAGAAATTGGAGCAAACTTATAAACAGAAGAGAAAAAAAAACGTTGGTACAAATAACGTTAACTCTTTTTCTGCTTAGACTATTGTTTTCGATAGCGATAATAAGATATTGTAAACATCTTAAATGTATTTATACAAAACGAGCATAGATTTACTAGAGGCATCCTTGCCGTTTGGCAGTGCGAATGAGCGTGCAAGAGAGAAAAATAATTATAATATCACCTTTCTCCTTGGCTCCAACGTATAGATTGATCGAGGAGGGGAGACCGACCAATCAGCACGCAGAGCGGGGTATATATTAAATTCCTTCCACCGACCAATAAGCACGTTGGCGGATCACCAAAAATTAGTTTATAAATTTTTTTTATGAACAAAAGGAGTATATAAATGCTACCACTGAACATAAAATAAGTCAATAAAACAGTAAAACTTGTTTAGAATCTATAATTATATAGAAATTCTATTAGAAATCACAAAATAAGTCACTCCAAAAACTAAAAAATCTCACATAGACGGTCTGCTAGTCCGTTCTGCGCATGATTTAAGACCCTAAGCGACGACTATAGCCACAGCGCAAGGACACATTTTTACGCCCGTAAAATCTAACTTTTGAACTGCGCATCTGATTACTTTTGTCTGTCCATATGAAGGTCAGTGAAATTTACAGATAAACACAGATGGTATTAGTTATTTTTCGAGAAAATAAAAAAAATAATTGAAGAAATGGATGATATGCTCAAAATGTATAACCTGGACCTGAAAAAGTCATGGAATTTCGAGACTTTAAACCCTGTAGTAAAATGTATTTACTTTGCGTATAATCTAAGTTTGAAAAATGGTTAAATGGAATAGGTTTTAACCATTTTTTCTGTTTGTTTATTCTCTTTTTTGCACGGAATTTTTTTAAATTTTAAATATATCGTTTTATATTTTTGATTACAGTTTTTTATATAGTAACTGAGAAAACCAATGCACTGTATTTACCAGTTAATTTTTTTTTTATTTCAAAATCTATAAAACTTGCTCAAGTCTGCAAACAAATTTCAATTTCTCTTTTATTTAACTAGGAATTTTAAATATTTAATCTGTTTTGTAGCTTTGTTAATAAGGGAACCTCATTAATGTACAGAGTGTAACATTTTGGTTGTCCCGTTGTAGCATTTAAAAAACCAAGATCCAAAATCTATAGGTTATCCAAATTCAACCAGGTTTTAGTATTTGACCTCAGCTAACTAGGTCTCCAAAAATAACAATTTTATAATTATTTTTTGGGGTTTTTTAAAAATATTACATATTTAAAGAACAGTTGCACAGTAGAAGAGCTTTGAGAAAAGATTCAGTCAGCCCTGCGGAAGGTGACAATATCCATATCTGCAATGCACTGTGTGATGCGATGTGGAAAGATTATTCTCGCTATGCACAGATGGAACCGGACTGCATTTCGAACAATTATTCAAATTATCTTTAAATACTATTTTCTGTTTTTTTGTTTGGACATTTCTTTGACATTTTTTAAAAAAATGATGTTTTTATTTATTATTGTATTTTTACCTTTTATTATATAAAAAATAAACAGTTTCATGTAAATTGGTGTATTCTAAGGAAAACAGTGGCTTTGTAATGTGCAATTATTTACCTTGTGTTTGTAGTTACAACAAAAATACAGGGCCCTTCAGAAAGTAAAAAATCGAGAATCACCATGTATTTCGAAAAGAGTTGGCAATAGCCTTGACCCGTTGGAGTCATTATTTCTTCTTCGGAGAAAGGGCTCGATGATGGGGTATCAGATTTTTATGTCTTATGGTTTCAAACTAACATGAAACACTCTGTACACAAATTAACATATTGTTTTATCTACCATTTTAACAAAAACAAAATTACAATTTTTAGTTTTCGAGTGACAGTAAAATGAAGTTATCTTTAATTCCATTTAACTTTTGGATTTTCCGTATACAGTGACTGGGCACTTCGAGACATAATTTTAGTTTCTTGTATTAGCAAATTGATCTTTATAAAAAATAAAGCCAAAGCTTAAGCTTACTTATTAACCCAATATTCGCTGCGAATGCGTTAGACAATATCAATGTTATACTGGTAATTGTCTTAACGATCTAAATTTACACCCTTAATACTTAGTGTTTCTGTTTTAAAATATTTGTGAGTTGGCTATATTTTTATACCTTGCATTTTTTTGTTTATTCTCCAAGTATAGCACAAGAAAATATTTTTTTCTAATAAACCTTAGACTGAGGCACTTCTGTCGATTACCTCATTTGTACTTATTTTAGCTAGAGTTTAATAAAAAAAAACTTTATAATTAAAATTAATTAACTTTTTTATTTGGATTTATATACCCCCCTGTAATTTTACTTGGTTTTTTAAACCTTATTAAAATACTTTTTAAAACTTTTTGTTTATTTTTCTTATTTTAAAAATATTACAGGACTTTAGAGCTTTAGGCAAAGTTTATAATATATTCTGTTAATTATTTAGAATCTTCAAGAACTGCATTCCGATCAACATGGCCGAAATTCTCTTTTATCTACCTATATTCAGTACCAATGTAAGATCCCTCATCCTATGTGTAATGGTACCCGAGGATCACCCCATTGGGAAAGTTCAGTTTTAGTTCGTAGTAATTCAGATCCTGATTTAGAAATTGCACATTATCAACCAAGAGGTCTTGATCGAGCTGCTAGTATGAGGGCACCCACAAATGAACCAATTAGTCCTACTGTCAATTCTTGCCCACGAATAGTTCATCAAGAACTAGCATATCAGTGGACTATCACAAGTGGACGAAACAAGGATTTAGCAATGCAGAATGCATGGTTTTTGTTTGAGTTAATAATAAAAAGTATGGTGGAACATTTAGCACACACTAGAAGTTTGGATATTCCAAGAAAAAATAGATTTCCGGATCAGTTCTTGGATGATATTTCTACATTAATTCAGTATGTAACTACCGATATTTTATCACATTCTTTAGGAGAAACTCGCAAGGCACACAAATTAAATGCAGCTTTGGCATTTTTTCTATTTGACCTACTTTCTATAGCTGATAGAGGTTGGGTATTTCAGATTTTAAGATCTTACAGTAAAGATATACAAAATAAAATTTCATCAGTTCCAGATGGAAGCATTCTGATTGAATTAAAACTTGAATGTGCTAGAATTATTTGCAGTCATGAGCACTATGTGGCGTTAAACTTGCCGTTTTCTACGCCATTTATGTCTTCAGGTGCAGGTGTATCACCCAGTCCAAGCGTAACAAGTTCAACAAGCCAAAACTCATTTTTATCTGGTGCTCCACCAAGTCAAGAAAGAGTAAACACTTATGCTGAGTTATCACCTGAATATAAACAACATCATTATCTTGCTGGGTTAGTTTTAGATGATTTGACCACAGTATTGTTAGACATGCAGTAAGTATATATTAATTTAATTTCTTGCCGTACTCTTAAAGCAGTCAAAATTACGTTAAACTTTATTTAACTATACAGCGGCCGTACCTCGACAACGGTAAGGCCTAGAGGTTCGGAAAAAAGAATCTTATTGATAAAATGGGCAAGAGAAATGGCTGGAAATTATTTTAAAGTTCGTTATTTGACCGCCTGGGGGGCGTAAAAGCTATGAAGAAACATGAAATTCACGCTATCTTGGAAATACTTTAATCGAATCAAGTTTCCATTTCAAAAAAAAGCAACGCATAGCTATGGTTACCAACGCAATTTAAATTACAATTACACTTTTATCTTCTCTGAAGACAAAAATGTTAACACGTCGAGCCCTTCTTCACACTTTATTCAGGCTTACGGCTGATTTAAAGCGTGTTTAAAGGCCAACGGTCCAACGGAACATATACAATAAAACAAAAGAACCACAGAACACTTAGAATTACTTCATGTTTAGTCAAACATAGCTCACAAATGTTCAAAATGTTTTTCATCGTTCTCGATGCATTCATACAGTCTAATTTCGGTAGAAAAAACCGCTGCTTTAATTTCAGCTCTGGACAAGCTTCTAATGGCATTTTGTAATATTTTCATCATATTTTGCCTGGTTGTTGGTTTCTCTTAAAAAACCAGGTCTTTTAGTCTACCCCATAGGTAAAAATCTAAACAAAATAGATCAGGCGAACGCTCGGGCCAGGGAAATAGACTTTCTATCCAAATAACCCTATTTTTATGTTGCTCGTCTAAATGCTGACGTACGTTATGGTTATAATGCGCCGGACAACCATCAAGCGGAAACTACATGTTCCTTCTTGTTTCCAAGGATACGACTACTAAAAGTGGTGGCAGAAAAACGTTTAAAAATTTCAAAAACCTTTCTTTGTTAAGGGTTGGGTCAAAAAAATGTGGGCTTATAATTTTTCCTTTCACGATTCCTCACCATACGTTTAAACTCCAACGATTTTGATGTTCTACCTTCCGCATGCAATGTGGGTTTTTCTCGAACCAATAATGCGTATTATGCAAATAAACACCTCCTTCGCTACTGAACGTCGTTTTATCCGTCCATAATATTATTAATAATATTAATATATAGAAATTTTGGATTTTCCCGAACCATATTTAACAACCAGTGAAAATGATTCAGTCTACTATTATAATCAGTACTTTTTAAAGCCCGATGTAAAACAATGTGGTAAGAATGCATTTAATTTTCTTGAAAAATTTCATGGACAATTGTTTTTGAGACCCCCAGGTCGTCGGAAATTTTTCTTGTGCTTAAGGTGGGATTATATTGCATGTATGCCAAAACGTTAATGGGCTGCATGTTGCCAATCTCCCTTAATCGCATAGCCAATCTTAAAAATACTCATCGGAAAAAATGTATTTTTGTGAATATTGCACTACATATTGTCGTGACGCAATTGCAGCATTTTAAAAACTTTGAAAATAAATGCGTACCATATGATACGCTTCCGTAAATGGCATACTTAAAAAACTGATAATTAAAAAATAAATGTGGAGCACATAAATTATCAGAAATAAATTTTGACAGTTGTTAAACCCGTATTCTTTTTAATTTATTAATTACGTCGGTTACCATGGCTATACGTTATTTTTTCGCTAAGGTAACTCGATCCGATTAAGATACTCGGTTTTTTAACATTTTCTCCTATAAATCGAGAGCGGATGGAGATATCGCGATGCGATTTTCACAAAAAATAAAACTTATTTTATGGTGGTTAAGAATGTGTCAAGAAAATAGTACCGTTCTATTTATTTATTTTTTTTACCCAAAAATCACAAAAATGTATAATCGCTGCAAATAATGCCCTCTAGATTATGTGTTTTAAACTAAACGTTTCATCAAAAATTATCTATTTAAAGACCCTAAAATGATGTTTTAAACAAGTCTAAAAACATTCAATTCATCACCTTAACTATCAAATGATGTTTTAAAAGTTATAGCTCAACGTCTAACTTTCCGAGATAGCGTGAATTTCATGTTTCTTCCTAGCAGTTACTGGCGATCGAACTACGAAGTTTAAAATAATTTCCAGCTATTTCTCTTGCCCATTTTATTTATAAGATTTTTTTTTCGAACCTCTGATCCTTACCATTGGCAAAATCCGGCCGTTTGCTACCCTTATACACCATGTATACTATGATATTAATAATAAAGATTTCTTTACAATGTATAGATGTAATTTTAAAAATAACTACATCTGCTATTCTATGCTTATTGTTACGGTTTTATGACAAATATAAATGCACCTGCAGATAGACGAAGGTTCTAGTATTTTATAGACATAGGTAATGATTCTGGAAGTGTATTGAACATTGAGATAGATATATAGGGACCGTAGCCAACCGCAGTGAGTTAGTTATATAAAAGTAGTAACAGAATTAAGATCTGAAAGAGTTGTGTACTTGTAAAGTAGTGAATCAAGTGCTGTCCGACCCATGTACGGCAAAGTTAGCTAATCGTAACGCTGGTATCAGAAATAAGATATGCAGTTGGATAAATAGTGGATATAGAGTTAAGATACAGTAGAATATACTTAGGATATACAGTGGGATATATAGAGGATATACAGTGGATAAATGGTGGGCTATTCATTTGGATATACAGTGGCATATATAGTGGGTATATAGTGAAAATACAGTGGAATATATAGCGGACGTTGTAAAATAAATATTAGTGGACAGAACAGAAAACAAAAATTAAAAAAAAATAAAAACTGGACATGACTGTGACCCGATTGTGACTAATTTCGAAGAATTCGAAGAAATTCCAAAAAATACTATTTTGATATTTAAGAAGATATCGGAATTTTGACTTTACAAGTGTTTTGTAGACAGTAAGAAGATAATATTCTATTCTGAAACTAAAAGGGATAAGTGCATTTTGACTTTATCGTTGTATTTTTGACCCTAAGCAGACTCTATTAAATAAGTTTCGATGAAAGTTCATTCCGTTATTTGTGAAAATATTCAAATTTTGACTTTACCAGTGTGTTGGACTGAAGATCATTTCTAAATTTTCAAGAAAAATTCTAGAACATTCTATTTTTAAACTAAGTAAGATAATTAAGTTTTAATATTATCGTTGTGGGTTGTAGGAATTTATTAAAGAAGTTTTTTATAAATTTCTGCTAAGTTCTCGAAAATTATTTTTGAAAAACACAATATTTTTCCGACTTTATTTTTATCAGTTTGTGTTTTAAATACACTGACCAACATTCTAAAACTTTTTTTGCCTCCCTGGAATGATTGTGGCTGGATTTTATATATTTTGGCCTGCTAAATCCAGATCTGGCTTCAGATTTTCGATATCAGCCTTCAATAATGAGGGAGAGACACATGTTTTGATATTAAGCAAAATTCAATAAAAACTCACTTTAATACTGATTTATTAATTTAAAAAATAAAAAGGTATGATACATTTTAGTAACAGTTAATTTATGTTCAGTATAAACATTTTCAAGTGTTATTTTATTTTAATATTCATTTCCTTGAACTCTTCCTTTTATAAGAAAGACTGGATGTGTCTCGTATTAGGGTCCAGCAATAGTCGGCTAACATATTCGGGCTCCACTTTCCAGTATATCTTTTCTCTATCGATGCGATGTCTTGGTGAAATCGTTCCCCATGCTCGTCCGATATAGCTCCTAGATTTTCAGGAAAAAGTCCAAATGGGAATGGAGAAAGTGAAGTTTTAGGGACATGTTGCATTTTAAAATATGATAGGCCGTGAGCAGTTCTTCCACGAGTTCACGATAATTTTCTGACTTGGTGTTTCCAAGAAAATTTTTGCAAACACTTTCAAATGCATTCCATGCCCGTCTTTCATGGTCACTTAAAATGTCCGTGAAGTTGGCATCTTTAAAGAGTTGCCTAATTTGGGGACCAACAAAAATTCCTTCTTTAATTTTGGCTTCACTTATACGTGGAAATTTCTCTTTTAAATAGTTGAAAGCATTTCCGTTTTTATCCAGTGCTTTTACAAAATTTTTGATCAATCCTAACTTTATGTGAAGTGGAGGTAAATATATTTTTTCTTTCTGAACTAACGGTTCTCGGTTCGTTCAAATTTTTAACTCCAACTTCTATTTTTTCACGTGGAGGCCAAACCTTTATTTTATAATGTTTGTCTCTTGCACGGCTGTCCCACTCACACAAAAAGCAGCAGTATTTTGTGTATCCTGACTGCAGTCCTGTCAATAACGCTACCACTTTCAAATCTGCACATATATTCCATTTGTGATCTTCGTACTTTATACATCTGAGTATCATCTTCAGATTGTCATATGTTTCTTTCATATTTACCGAATGAGCTATAGGAACGGATGGATGTTCATTTCCATTATAAAGTAAAACAGCTTTTAGACTTGTTTTAGACGAATCTATGAATAGTCTCCATTTATCGGGCGTATATGGTAAGTTCAGTTCGACCATTAGGCCAGGAATATCATGGCAAAATACTAAATCACCGTCCGCTGCAAAAAATTTGTGAGAGTAGATTCCCTTTTTCTGTAGATGGACACCTTAACTCCTTTTTCCAAGAGGTTCCACTGCTGCAGGCGGGATCCGAGAAGTTCCGCTTTTGTTTTCGGGAGGTCCAAGTCACGAACAAGGTCATTCAATTCACCTTGAGTGATTAAATGAGGTGTATCGGGCAAATCAATGGAACTAGGGATGTAGCTTGGTCCGGCTTCTGGCGAAGTACTTCGAGAGTCTGATTCCGAATCAAGCGTGTAACTCTCAGGTGGTTGGGGAATGGGTAATGAATTGTCATGGGGTACTGGTCGCATTGCAGACGGAACATTGGGATACTGAATGCTACGCTTAGTTTTGCTAGTAATTCCTTTGATATTCGTCATGCAAAAATAACAATCATCTACGTGATTACGAGGTTCCCTCCAAACCATTGGAACTGCAAATGGCATAGATTTATGCGTACCTTTTAGCCATCCCGTCAATGTTCTCGAACACGAACTGCAACACACTTTTGGGGCCCAGGACTTATCTTGATCGCCAACTTTACATCCAAAGTACAGTTCATAAGCCTTTTTTACTAGTGAAGATATCGGTTTTTGGTACGCCTTCGCGGTAACTTCGCCACAAATATAACAGAATTTATCAGCTTTATTAACACAAATTCGCGTCGACATTTTTCTTACACGTAGATCTATCTAATCGAAAAATCAACAGATGTTTACTAAATGATTATAAAATAACGACTAAAGGGATATTTCAAGCATAGATCCACCTACCTGTCCATAATAATGGGTCGCCCATTTATTACCCCTCTACTAGACCCTTCCCAGAAATCTGAGGCTAATAAAAACATTTGAGGGTTAGTTGTATATTAGTATAAGTCCAAATATTACAAATCACACGATTTTTTTATAGGGAGGATTTTTCTGTTAGACAGTGATATCAGTATTTTATACATAAATGATTAGTATATGCCATTAAATACACAGCAAATAGCTAAAATGGAGGAACAAGTTAGAAAATTGAAAGAACAATAAAATAAATTACAGCATAAATTGGATATTTTAGCAAAAAGAGCGAGATATTAAAAGACGACAGAAACAGGAAGCAATACTAAAATATTTGGGAGGTGTAGAAACAAAAAGACATAAACACAACAGGACCGACTTTAAAAAGTTTGACAAGTTTAAAAAAATAGCAGACAAAAAGAAAACAAAAGACGGGGCTGTTAGAAAAAAAAGAGAAACAAGAACAAGAAGGCAGAAGTCTAAAAGAAAAAACAAAAGTATTAGGATTAAAGACAAAAGGAGCTGAATCAAATGTAAAGCTGGATTTAAAAGGCCATAGAAGTAAAGTAAACTCGATTGCAAGAAGATATAGATTAAAAGAAAAAGTAAATAACGTGAAACGTGTGGTAGAGAGTGAATTAAATAGGGTGCATAATGGCTTTGATAATTTCGAAATAAAGATAGAAATACAGCGACAAGAATTTCGAAGGAGATATTGGAATTAAATTAGAGAAACTTGAAAATAAATGCAACAAATTAAAAACTCAAGGTGTTGTCAACTCTGTTGCAGTTTTTGGTTTAAAAATTGTGCCTTCCACTTTTGATGGCTCTACCTCTTATACTATATATTTCTGGCAGTTTAAAGCCTCGGCAATAGCAAATAGATGGAACAATGATGAAGGAGTTACGTCCTTATTAGTGGCTTTAAAAAGAAAAACATTAGAATTTCTTCAAAGTATACCGAATAGTAGTCATCGAAATTATCAAGATCTTGTTCATGTATTGGAGCTTCGATTTGGAGATAAATACCTTAAAGAAATTTACAAGACTTAAATTAAATCGAAAACGCAAAGTTCTGGAGAATCTTTACAAAAATTTTGGTCCAACATAAAAAGATTAATATATTTGGGTTTTCCTGTAGCACCCAGTGACATGCAAGAGTGGTTGGTTAGTTCTGGTTAGTTCCAAAACTTTAAGAAAACCTTAAAATATACCAATTTAGCAGAAGCTGTGATGCTTTTGTTCGCCTATTGGAGCTTGAAGCCATATAGGTATATAAGGGCCGTGATCAATCATAGTAAGTTACTAAATCTTTAAGTAGTGAGTTAGTTATATAATACTATTGATAGAGTTAAAGTCAAAAAGAGTTGTGTAATTTTAAAGGAGTAAATAAAGTGTTAATTTTTTTAGAGTTTTTGAATGGTCCGACCTCGTACGTCAAAGTTAGTAAATCGTTACAGTATGTAAAAAATTCCAATTAAAAAAAAAATACAGGTTGTTTTGGAAATTCCTTAATATATTAAAACCTTGGAATTCTTATGTAACGTTTTTTGCCTGGATTGCCCTTTTATTAAGGGTCTATAATTAAAAAAAAAAGACACATTACAACATTTTGTGATATTAGCCCAATAACTTAAAATATATAATTGCAGCAAGGATGGAAAAATAACCAAATATTTTTTTTATACATATTTGAGACAGTACTTGAAACTGAGGCCACTGACAAAGTTTTGTTTTAATGACCTTTAAAAAAACTTTTTTTTTCAATGTAAATTAATTTATTTTTAAAAAAGCAAGTAATGTTAGGTACAAAATCAAGATTATTTTTTGGTTTAAACATATGCCTTTTAATATTATTGGTATTTGGGTCAGTGTACTGTTTTCTTTGTATAAAATAAGATATTTGGCATCATTGTTTATAAAGTCTAAATCATACAGTTTTTGGCAACTAAAAGTATTTACGTGACCACACAGGTAAAAAAATATTTTTGCAAAATTAAAAAATGTTTAAATTAGAAAAGAATGTATTGATTGTGTCTCTATCCAAGAAATCACTGATTTTAATGTATTAAAGTATATTTATAAAAGCCTATATATTTTGCAAACTATACTGAAGGTGTCAAAAAAGCTGGACATCTTTTTATTTAATAGACCTCCGTATTTTATATTAATATCATTTAACTCATTATAGCTGTATAGTTATTTTGCTGAAAGTAATCCTATTTTGATATTATCATTTTAAGGCCCCTATAATATATATATATATATATATATATATATATATATATATATATATATATATATATATATATATATATATATATATATATATATATATATATATATATATATATCAATTAAAATGACGTTTCATGAATCCGCTGATAATATGCGCTCAACTTGGGTTAAAAATTTTTACAGAAATTCGACTACATCTAGTCTGTTAATTGGATAAAAAAAGAGATTTTTGACCTAATCTAAATTGCATGTTAAGTATTTTAAAGTTTAAAAGGAGAATCTAGTCAACAGAACTGATTAAAAACATTAACAAAACCAAAATACTAAGTCTCCTCACGGAGCTAAAGATGTGTCAGTGAGAGCGCTGATAGACTCTTAAAGCAAAATTGCCGCTTATTATTTTTAGTTTTCTATATACATCATAAACATAATTTAATGTATTTTTAAAATAATCCCTTAATAAATTACAAATATAAGTTATATTGTTTTCCCTTTTTAGCCAACCATCCCTTCATAACAAAGCAGTAGATACGATCAGGTCGCTTCTCTCATGGCATGATAGTGATCCGCGCTATATTTCTCCTGAAGCTAGACACAGAGTAGCCGCCCTATACTTTCCTCTATTATCCATTGCAATGGATGTTTTGCCCCTATTGCATCAGTTTTCTCAAGATAAAAATGACAGATTTGCAAATGACGAGACAGGTCCTAGCAATATAAATCCAAATGTCGCTTTGGTAATCGCAGGAAAAATGTTACCTTCAGCAGGTGACACATTCCAAACGGTAAGTTGGAAGTTTAGGCCAAACCTTATCTGCTTTCTGAGAAAGATTCGGAACATTTAAAAAATATACAAAACAGAAAAAAATCGAAACAAATATTTTTTCCTCCTTTAATCGCTTATAACTTTGTAGGAAAAATTGGAAGTTTAGGCCAAACCTTATCTGTTATTTGGTGGGATGTACGAGATGGCAAGCATGTATTTGCTGGAAACCCTTTAGAAAGATTTATATAAAAAAAAAATCGTGATTTGCGCTTTCTGAGAAAGATTCGGAACATTTATTAAATATACAAAACAGAAAAAAAATGAAACAAATATTTTTTCCTTCTTTAATCGCTTATAACTTTGTAGGAAAAATTAAACCAAGAAAAAAAACTGTATTAAATATTCTACACGAAAGAATTGGTTAGACATGCAAAATGTATTGTACTTGTTGCAAAATAGCAATAATCCTTTAGATTTTTCTAAGGAGCGCCATATTTGGCCAAAAAGAACATTATGCCATGATTTCACATCACGTTAAATTTTGTCTTAGTTGGTTGTTGCGTAATAATTTTTCAATCCAATTTCGTTTAAAAAAATGATAATTTTTGTAAACAAATTGACTATTTTCGCCAATTATAATGAAAAATTCTACTTACAATATGGTTTGGAAGTACCCGTAAAGACGCTTCTGTTACTATGTTTAAATCGTTAATCGGTCGATTGGTTTTCAAGATATAGGCTGCCAAATGACAATGCACACTTTAAATGGGTTTTTGGCGACCAGTGAAATTTAACCAAATTTTAATAAGGAATTAAGGACCTCAAAACAAGCAATTTTTATCATTGCACTAAATCTCTTAACCTACAGGGTGACCCGCTAGAGCATGGTATAATTTGTGTCCTACTAATTTGAAAATTAATGGTTTGCTAAGTATTAACTGTATATAGATAGTAAACATTACAAAAACTTTTACATGTCTACTCTGTATATTAATTTAACTTAATATATATATATATATATATATATATATATATATATATATATATATATATATATATATATATATATATATATATATATATAAAATTAAATATTTTCTTGGGCTTAGTGGTTCTTGTTTTTTTTAATTACGAAATAAAAAGGGTTTTCATTTCCTTTTTAATTTATTCACAAACGTTTCGGCTTGTTTGGCCTTTCTCAATGTCCATAGGAGGATAATCCATTTAAAATAAAAGCATATATGTGTACACAACAAATTAAAATTTACATGTCAAACACTAAAAACTATTCAGAAAGACAACAACACACAATCTGTACATTCATAGTTATACGGTTAAAATATTACTATTAAGAATTGGCTCAGGAATTGAGCTTTTTATCTTAATAGTAATATTTTAACCGTAAAACTATGAATGTACAGATTGTGTGTTGTTGTCTTTCTGAATAGTTTTTAGTGTTTGACATGTAAATTTTGATTTGTTGTGTACACATATATGCTTTTATTTTAAATGGATTATCCTCCTATGGACATTGAGAAAGGCCAAACAAGCCGAAACGTTTGTGAATAAATTAAAAAGGAAATAAAACCCTTATATTATATAATAAAATTATAAATATATATAATAATATATATATAATATATATATATATATATATTATATATATATATATATATATATATATATATATATATATATATATATATATATATATATATATATATATAAAATATATAATATATATATATATATATATATATATATATATATATATATATATATATATATATATATATATATATATATATATCTGAAGAGCAAAAACAATACTGCCATCTTGTCGATCCAACAATTTTTGTTTTTTTTTTACAGATAAGGCTTGATCTAGTTTTCAATAAAGTTTTTAATATATTTTTTATACAATTTTGTGGTCATATTACTAGCAATTTAAAAATATCTATGTTGCAGTTACCAAATCGTAAAATTACTATAAGTGCAGAAACCACACGCAGCCTTTTAACTTGCGTCCTTTGGACCTTAAAAAATGTTGAGGGGGAATCTCTCTCTCAGTGGATGGGTGAATTACCATCGTCAAGATTAGCTACCTTGTTACATCTACTTGATGCTTGTACTAGTTGTTTTGAATACCGGCCCCGTCGTCGAGCACCACCATCGTCTGGTTACGCACATGCACAAGTTGCTCAGGATATGAGATCTAGATTAGAAGATGTTATTTTAGGTCAAGGGTCCGCTAGAGAAATGATGCAACGACGAAAAGGTATGGTACTTGCTATGAAAGTTAAATATATAAAATATTTAACTTCTTACACATTCCAGCAGAATTCGTTTACTTTAAATTATATGTAAGTGTTAAACTAATTTTTTGTATAAAGGAACTGGAAGTAGTGATTAAAACGCATTGCAAATAAGGGTACCTGTAAATAAATAAAAATGTGTTTTTATATTTAGTTTTGGAATTAAAAATAATATTTTAGCTAAATTTAGGTTTTAAAAAAACTATGCATATGAGATTAAAACGTATGTAAAGGTAGATTTTAATTTATAAGGCAAAAAAGAAGACTTTTTGTTTTTTTTTTTAATTAAAATAAAACCTTAAAATTAACTTGATCTAAGAAATTTATCTTGTTTTTAAGGTACAGAATAATCAAAATATCGAGTAGGTATGTTTAAAATTGACAAGTTTGAAGAATTATTTGATTGCCCCTTTCTTTTAGCGTTTATATAACTTCCGTAACTGTGTAAGTATTGATCGTAGAGAATTTATGTAGATAAAAAAGCATTTCGTAATTAAATTTTCTAAAACTAGTTAAAAATTGTAACATTAATTACGCTTGTTGCAAAATATCAATAACCAATTATCTGTCTGTTCCCACGTCCAAGATGTCACAAACCTGACTTTTTATGTCGTTATGTCTTAAACTAGCGTAGACACCAGTTGGTTTTTGTTGCAATTGGAAGTAGCCCATTGTTCAGGCCTATAATAAAAATTTGTTCAAGCCTATAATAAGGTTAAATACCTGCAGACAAATAGTCAAAATCGAGCAATCCTTGTTAAGTTAACCACCCTTGGCCCGGAGGTAAGATAATATATAAGAAAGGTATTCCAATCCTGCAATACATGATGGAAAATGTGTCAAGCAGTCGCGCCGCCACAAGTGTGTCTTGCACACTAAAGTATTTTCATCCTTATTCTTATTATTGCGGAAGTTGAGATAAAAATACTTTAGTGTGCAAGACACACTCGTGGCGGCGCGACCGCTTGAGGCAATTATATATATATATATATATATATATATATATATATATATATATATATATATATATATATATATATATAATATAATTATTATTATATATATATATATATATATAATCTAATATATATATATTTTAAAAATATATATATATTATTCTTTACCCGGAGGGTAGGAGCTGCACCGCGCGGAAAGTAGAGAGAACTAACTAGCTAGCATGGCCGTCGAGCGCCTTTATTATTTTTGTCACAAGCAACAAGTTGTTAATAAAAGTGTTTTTCGTTAAGAATATATATATTATATTTAGTAAAAATAAGTGTGTTACAGTCCACTAGTTTCTTCTTCTTCTTCTTCTTTCCTGGGAGCCGTCTTGATTAACTACCGGAGGGGTTTATTAGTGCCCCTAGTGACGCTTGGCTGTCTGTTATTATGCAGATCCGCTTGTTTTATAAGCCTTCCTGTTATTTTCTTTTGCACAGTGCAGTAAAGCATATATTTCCCTTTGAAATGCAGAACTGTGTGTTCCTAGTGGAATGGAGAATTGTGAATTCCTCATGTAATGCTGTTTCTGTGAACTTACTTGCTGTGTATGCATGTATGTCCTTTTGGAGAGGTCTGTTCGTAAGTGCATTCTCCCTGATGTGCCTTTTTTTTTTTTTTTTTTTTTTTTCCCCCCCCCCCCCCTCATGTAATGCTGTTTCTGTGAACTTACTTGCTGTGTATGCATGTATGTCCTTTTGGAGAGGTCTGTTCGTAAGTGCATTCTCCCTGATGTGCCTATCTAGCAACTTCTCTAGGGTCTTTAGCACAAACGACATTAGACTCCCATCCTGTCCGGTTTATACGAGTTTATCCCCCATTTAATTTTGTCTACGTTTATCACTGATTTTGCTACCTGACAGTCCTCCCTGGAGCAGTGTCCTGGGTTTCCTAGGTCTGAACTTTTGCGGTCTTCCAGTGACATGTTGGTTATTTTGCATCCCGAAAAGTGTACCCTGAGTAGTTACCTCATGGTCTCATTTCCCGTTCTTGTGTGATCCCCTGTGGGTTTCTTTAAAGTAAATATTTGTGATTGAGGTTCTTTCGAAAGAATCTTATGGAGTCTGGCTGCCTCGTGAGTTCCTTCGATTTCCTCACAGAATCTCTTTTAGCTTTCCTCAATGCCTTGTTGTATTCGGTAAGGGCCTTCTTGTATGATTCCCTATCCGATGATGCCCTGTTGTATTCTCTCCTCGCCCTCTTTTTTAGTTTGGGCCAGGGCACATTTCTCGAGTACTTTCTTATCACCAGCGGGCAGTTTTCATTTACGCAGAAATAATGGCGTTTTGTATTTGATCCGCCGTTATTTCTAGGTCGTGTGTGTTGTTTATTTTTCGCTTTGTCCCTCTCAAGGTAGATTCCAGGTCTGCCTTAAAGGCTTTCCAGTCTGTTTTTCGAGGGTTGCGATATGTTTCTTCAGTAGGTTTATGTCCCCCTATCGTGAAGTTTATGTGTCTATGCAAGAAAATAAGTGATTTGTTATATACAAGAAGAAATTTTTCAGTCATTTGAAGATCCAAAATTATCCAGCTTGTGTCCTTTTCTCGATAGCGAAGGGCTTATTAGACTTCAAACAAAAGTCTTAAAACTGATTCACAAAATTTTCGGATACCTTATATATTACCGTCAAATCACGAAGTTGGCCATCGTTTGATTTTTGGAGAACATGTAAAAAATTGTCATGCTGGTGTTCAGTGTTTGATGAGTATTTTGAGAGAAAATTACTGGATCATAAGATGTAGACGCACTATGCCGTCAGTCATTAATACATGTACGGTTTGCAAAAGGTTTAAAGTGAAACCCATGGAAACTCCAGCAATATGCTTACCAGAAGATAGAGTACGTGATGCTGCTGTGTTTGAGATTTTAGGTGTTGACGGTAACATTATGGCACGTTGCGCGATGAAAACGACATCTGACGGCTGCGTAAAATCATGCTTGAAAGCCGTGGAAGAGGTGTATGATATTTTACAAAATTTATTTATATTTCGTAAATAAATATATATAAACCTGGTCAGCACCGTAAATGATTGATATGTAGAATTAACTCTATATTTTATAGATGAGTTTTAAAGACCATAAGGTTTTTGTTATACTTAATTAGTCACCCAGTTTAACTCGGAAGGATAATATTGCATTACGATCAAGAAAACAACCACCATATGATTAGGAAAAAAGATTACTTCTTGGATAAAACTTATCAGGGTCGAACCAGTCCCCAGTAAACGTAATTAATAAAAATACGACATAATAAAAGACCAGATCGATATTACGAATGATATTAAAAAAAGGATACGCAGTTTAAATTTTAGTGTGTACAGTGAATACAGTATTTACATGAAAACGATTAGAGATTCTTAGGGTTCGAAACGTTGTGAAAAATTAAATAAAGACCAAATCTGGAAAAAAGGTATGGGTGGTCTTATATACTTGTGCTATATACAGAGCAGTCTATCTTGAGCTTACATCGTCTTTATTAACCCATGCGTTTCTTCAGACACTTAGAAGATTTATTGCATCAAGAAGCAGATCATCTGTTATTTATTCAGACTGTGGAAAATTTTTGTTTGATCCGCTAGTACTTTTAGGGATGTAAGTTGGGAGGATATTGCGAAAAAATGCAGTTTGCAAAAAATAGAATGGAAGTTTAATCCTCCGGCTGCTCCATGATGGGGTGGTTGGTGGGAGAGACTTATCCGACCCACAAAACATCTCTTAAGAAAAACTTTAGGAAAATCCTGTTTGAACTTTGAGGAGCTGCAAACTGTTTTGTGTGATTGTGAAGCAGTTATGAATTCTGGACCCCTTACTTATATGTCCGAAGACAATAACGACTTTGTTCCCCTTACCCCTGCAATGTTTTTGCAAGATATTCAAGAAGTTGGAGTGTTTGATATTGACTTAGTTGAAGCTAAATATTTACCCAGACGTTACAAGTACCGTTTGAAGCTAAAAGATAATTTAAATAAGAGATGTGTTAAAGAGTATTTGGGTCAACTAACATTATTTTCTAAAAAATCCTCCGATAAAAAAGTTGACATAAGGGATGTTGCCATAATATTGGACAATAATAAAAAGAAGCTTAACTAGCCATTGGGTAGAGTCATTGAAACTATATCTGGACGTGATGGAAATGTAAGATTAGTGCGACTAAAAACAATTATGGGTGAACTATTAAGACCAGTACAGCGTGTTTGTTTTATGGAAAGGAAAAGAGAAGTTTTGTCAGATCTGAAACATATTCAAATACCACGTGAAAATACTATGAGTACATTAGAATCATATGTTAGTTCACAAACACCTAATAGTTCATTAAGAAAGATTCAAGAATATATACCCAAAGAATCTGAAAATAACCATCAAATATCTACAACCACAACTCGTTATGGAAGAAAAGTCAAAGTTCCTGTAAAGTACCGAAAATAATTGTGTCATTATGGTTTGAATGACACAAGGTGGGAGTATGTTAGAAAGATGCAGAAATTCCATAATGTTACCCTGTATACCTACCTTTAAGGGTTATGAACATGTTAACCTTTAAGTGAACTAGTGAACCCATATTTTCAAGTATGAAAACCTCTTTAATAGAATAAATTTCTATAAGTAAAATACATGGCAATTTATTACAATTACCTTAAAAACATATTATTTCCTTAAAATTAACCGATATGCGCCAAATTTGCTATAGGAAGGTTTTGGAGGTCGCTGATCACGAATCCGAAATCAGATTTGCAAAATTCAAGATGGCGGGTCCAATATGCTGACCAAATTTCAAAACTCTTAGATTTACTCCAGCTTTGGTACCTAGGGGTTTTAAGAGTCGCTGATCACGAATTTGGGGTCATATTTTCAAAAATTTCAAATGGCGAATATGACGGAATGGTTTTTGCAATCTAATTTTTTATCACTTTCTAGGTCTAGTTTTTAGTCAATTAATCCCAGTTATCCTGTAAAACCTATCAAAAATAATCGGCAAATAGTCAATATTCACTATTAAAAGGGGTTTACTGGGTACGATTAGTCATTTTTTCTGTGCTAACGGTCTATTAAATTAACATGTTTGACGCATGTCACATCAAAAACGCCCTAATTTTCAAAATTTTTGAGGATAAAAAAGTGCTATGGTATGCCAAAATGAATCAACTCACGACGTTTTTTTTTTCTTTTTTTTTATCTTGGGACAGTCCACGAAGGCTGATGCCTAAGTACTAACGTACCGTGGGTGTCTTCAGTGTGGTGAGAGGGAGTTTGTTCACACGGGACTTAAATTTTTGGAGATTGGGAGGAGAAGGAAAAACTTCTGCGGGCAGCAGGTTCCACAGTCTTGACACTCTAGGGATGAAGGAACGGAGAAAGCGAGAAGTTCGGGGCCTCTCTAACTGAACTGTAAAAGGATGCATAAAAGTTGCACTACGTGTTGTTCTGTTGGGAGCTGCCAAAGAAGGAATTATACTGGCCAATTCCTCTGAGCAGAAGCCGTGAAAATACCTATAGAAGAGCGACAGATCTCCTACAGCTCGGCGGTGGGCAAGAAGAGGAAGCCTTTCTGTGAGCGTTGGATCATTAATAAGACGAACAGCTCTTCTTTGAATGGAGTCCAGAATGCTAAGTGTTGTAAGGGACGCCATTCCCCAGACATGGAAACAATATTCTAAAGAGGGTCTGATTGGGATACATACAGAGTGTACAGATTGGAAGAAGAGAAATATTTTCTGGCTCGGAAAAGAAATCCAATTTTTTTTGAAGCTGCCGAAGCTATGGATGTAATATGTTTGTGCTAGTTGAGGTTATTCTCAAAAGTAACGCCGACAAGATTAAACGACGTTTCAGAGTATTGGTTATTTCAAAATTTAAAGCCGAGACCGATACCTATATTTGTATGTTTTTAAACTGTTTTTATATTTATTACAAAATACTATTTGCAGGAGGAATTCTACAAGCTTCCACTGAAAAACTAAGATGGCGTAAAGAGCAGATGACTTACAGAGCTAGTACTGAATTATCAGAGCGTCCCAGAGATGAACCGTATCACGAAGTCTATCTCGAAGGACATTTTGCCACAGAAGCATCTTTTATAATATTAGATACTCTTGAACGATGTGTTTCTACTATTGCACAGTTAGATTCACAGCAGCATCTCATTGGTTTGGCATTATCTGTGCTCTTACATGCTTTGGGAAAAAATCAAAGTACCACTGTGTTACCACACATGTTTGCTTCGCAGCGGAGTTTAGTCTTTAAGGTAACATTGTTTTTTAATTAATATACTAACATCGTTTGTGTATTAAGTAATTTTGTTCATGGTAGGTTATAAGGTTTGACATCAAAATAATTTTAGTTATAATATCTTTTAACTTAACAAAAATCTAAAAATAGTAAAAAAATAAATTTGGAAAACTACAGCAAATACTGTGTGCACATCGTTATCTCTATAAATTACCCTATATACCTAATATTTAATAACTTATGTAAGATTTTTGAAAGTTAAAATATTAAGGTTATTTTAAATCATTATAGAATATTTTATTTACATTATTGGACTAATTTATTCAAGAAAATGTATTCTCAGTAAACTTCTGGTTAGGCCAGAAGTAACCATTTTATCTTATACCTTTTAATGGTTTAAAAATAATTTCAAATAATACTTTAGTTTCGGTTAATAGGCCATATTAAATAACCAGTTTGAGATTTTTATGACCGTTTTTTGACTGAATATACAACAGACATTGTGTTAAATCCAGAAAAAAATATTAACTAATAATATAATTAGCAGCTACAAAAGTGTGTTATCAGCCAAGCATTAAAGGATGAAAGCTAAACTTAAAAATTAGTAACAAAGGTGTTGATAGTTGGCAGTGTGTGAATAACTGTTTTGAAGATAGTCCAGTCACTAAAGATAAGGTTATTACCTCGGAATCTTTATAATTGTATCGATTTTCTCGATAATTTGATTAGGCTTATTTAACCCTCCATTTCAAAAGTTATATATGCGCTTTTTGTTTTTACGGGGTGAAACTACCATCTGGGTTAAAAAATTGAAAAAAGGTTTTTGTTGTCATGGCATTCTCGATGAAAAACGCCGCGTTGTTTATCTGACAACATAAAATAGGAAAAAATACGGGTAATGCAGTTAATAAGTCAAGAACTAATTAAAATATCATATTGCGGTTTTTACTAGTTTCTTGACTTTTTTATGTTCTTTTTAATGGGTCTATAATAATAATACCAATGCATTTAAATTTATAACTTTGACACAAATCAGTCTTTATGGATAAAACAAAAAAATAAATTAATTATTTCAATATTTTATCTTAAGCCCTGATAAAAGCTTTTTTAAACGAGACCTAGTTTATCAAGATCGGTTAAGCCAAAAAAAGTTATTTAATCTTTTTCAAATGTACATTCGCTCCTCCCCATCCCCATATTTGATAGATTGGGGAAAAACGCTTAAAAGAAAAAAGTTTTCCTATTTGCGACAAATCTATCAACACCATAAGTTAATATGGCACATTTATGATAGGTTAAATAATATATTTTTTCTTACTTTTTATTTATAAATCTTTAAAAAAGCAATTGCTTTTTAAATATTTTTGTCAGCTTAATCAGATCGTTTTTAATTAATATTTTCTTTAAACCTGTCACACTTCAGAGCAAACATTAAAATTTCTTTAGAAACAATGTCCCGACTTTATTGAGCCAGAATACTGGCTGGGTATGGAGTAGGGTTCATTCCCGGGAATTCTCGGCTCGAGAATTCCCGGGAAATCGTTGGGCTTTGTTCCCGGGAAATCAAGCTCGAGAAAACTCGAGAACTCGAGAAATCATATTTGAGTTTATGAAATTATAAAATAAAACTATTTGCGTTTGCCGTTTGTTTTAAACGCGCGGCGGCGGGGCGGCACGGGCCAAAGCGCAGTGGTACCCTTTGATCACGCCGATCGCGCGCGGCAAGCGCTCTGGCGGCGTCGTTTTATACATAATACAATACAGTAGGTAATACACCAGTAATGCCAACCTAGGAAATTATTCCCTAGTTCTAGGGATTTTTTCCTACAATAGGGAAAAAGGGAATTTTATCTAATATCTAGGGAATTTTCAACTTTGGATTGTTTTCAGTTCAATTTATAGAAGTTCAGTCAATTTATCTTTCTCTAGCTTTGGCCTTACAAACTAGGTGTTTTAGCCACATCAATTTATCAATTTTAATATTAAATGGACTACTAAGGCCCAGTTGTATAGGTTAGGATAACCCTAAAATTGCGAGTTAATCTTCAGATTTCAAAAAAAGCGAGTTGTGTAGTCTAGGATTACCTTTAAATTGTGGGTTAACCTAGGGAAATCCATAACTCGTGGATGGAGTAGGAATTAACTCACAATGCTTAGGTTACTAAATAAGAATGAAGGTGTTCGAAATATTTGAGGATGTACTATTCGACGAGGACGACGATTTAGATAATATAAATATAATAGAAAATCAAAGAAGACGCAGAATTTTTCCTAATCGTATCGATACCACGGAAATTTGGGTAGACCAGGAGTTTATAAATAGGTTTAGAATTTTAAAAGCCTCTGTGGAAGTACTTCTCCAACAAATTGGCGCAAATCTTCAAAGAAATACCAACCAGTAAGTACCCACTTTTCCAGAAGAAAATTAAAAACATCCACATTTTTTATTTTATAACTTAGGAATCATGCTTTAAAGCTTTAAAAATAAAAATGCAGTTTGGTCTTCCTTCACTTCTAGGAGAAGTTAGGAATATTTTAATAACCTTTTGACCAAACCCCAGAGGTATACAACTGTACAAAAAACTGTGGATAAACCCTAGGATTAATCCAAGAATAAAACCTGAGGTTAATTCAAAGAATAATCGTGATATTAACCTCAACCTATACAACTGGCCCTAATGACAAGTACCTATTAAATCCTTATACCCCGGGTTATGGTTTGACCATTGTATCTTTTCAAAAATTGCTTCTTGTTGCGCTAATTAATCTAATACGGGTTAATTCGTGGTATCGGGTTTCGGGGAATTACAGATCAACTGCTACTTAGCATCTCTCTGCATGTTGTTGCCCTTTCGTATTTTGTGGTTGTTGCCCACAAAATACTAAGGGAAAAAAGAAATGTCAAGTTCGTGTATTTGTTGCCCCACAGTAATGCCTAGACTGAGCGAGTATTTTCAGTCGTTACCGACGTTAAAAATAAAAAGCGAAATTAATTATCCAGTGAGGCATTAATTGCAGTGTGTTTAATTCGTCTTTCTAGTGAAAACTGCTGCCAAAATTATTAATTAAATGAAAAGCATTTAAGTCTTATGAAAGAGGAAAACCTTTATAAAAAAAGATTGATTTTAAGAATTTTTAGAATTGTTTTTTTGTTTAGAATCTTTTATTTTTGTTAATTCATTTTGCTATCTATGTCCATTGTATTTTTTGAACTTTTCTGACAATAAAGTCATTTCGTAAATTATTTTTTTATTTAATTTTGATCTAGGAAATTCTAGAGATTTTTTCACAGAAAAATTGGGAATTTTCAGCGAGCTTGGTTGGCAACACTATAATACACACACGTTCATTAGTGTTTCGACTCTAGCTGAGTTCAGACGGTTTACAAAGTGTAGTACACGCAATTTGTAAATTTCTCGACAACCCGAGAAGACCCGAGAAATTAGCCTCGAGAATTCTCGAGACCCGAGAAATTGATAAGCTAGAGAAATCATGAACCCTAGTATGGAGACAATTGGAAAATATGGTTTATTATAACCATACGTTTAACAGCAGCTTAAAGATAAAATTGAAGATTGTAAGGTCGAATTTTCTTAAGAGGTAATTCAAAGATCAACTAAAAAGTGACGCAGCAGGCTGCAAGCAGTGATGGAAAATAGTGGGGGACATATTCACCAAAACTTTATACTAAATCTTTTTCTTTGTTTTTTAAATAAACAAAAATAAAGCAACATTGTTTCTTTATTCTTGGTTGCAGTTTAATTTTTCTTGGTAAAATATATTTAAACCTTTTAAAAACAAAAGAAACTCGTTTTTTATGTTTCTCTACCACCTCTTTTTTAATTAATAAATAAGCCATTAATTTTTCCTAATTTGATAGAATGGGGAAAGACGCTTAAAAGAAAAAAGTTTCCCTATTTTATATAGTTTGTGACAAATCTATCAACATCATAAGTTAATATGGCACATTTATGATAGGTTAAGTAATACATTTTTTCTTACTTTTTATTTATAAATCTTTAAAAAACCAATTGCTTTTTGAATATTTTTGACAGCTTAATCGGATCGTTCATAATTAATATTTTCTTTAAACCTGTCACACTTCAGAGCAAGAATTAAAATTCCTTCAGAAACAATGTCCCGACTTTATTGAGCCAGAATACTGGCTGGGTATGGAGACAATTGGAAAATGTGGTTTATTATAACCATACGTTTAACAGCAGCTTAGAGATAAAATTTAAGATTGTAGGGCCGAATTTTCTTGAGAGGTAATTTAAAGATCAACTAAAAAGTGGCGCTGCAGGCTGCAAGCAGTGATGGAAAATAGTGAGGGACATAAGTTTTGGTGAAACTTTATATTAAATCATTTCTTTTGTTTTTTAAATAAACAAAAACGAAGCAACATTGTTTCTTTATTTTTGGTTGCAGTTTAATTTTTCTTGGTAAAATATATTTAAACCTTTCAAAAACAAAAGAAACTCTTTTTTTATGTTTCTCTACCACCTCTTTTTTAATTATTAAATAAGCCATTAATTTTTCTCTAATTGCAGAAAAGTCATTGTCAATTTAGTTAGCTATTTGACTATTACAAAATTGATGTGACATATTTTTAAAAAATATTGATTTTGAGCTATAATTAATCAACCTAATGAAAAAAAATTCTATTAGTAATTAATTTTTCAAAGCCTTGTGATTAAAAATTAAGACAAAATTAATAATTTACCCCAATCATAATCCCGCGCACGACTCTAATTGCATTACTTTACCAAAACTACAATTTTTGTAGCGCACGCAAGATGCTTATTTTATCGCATAACCAAAAATAGGTTAAATTGGTTAAGGTATAAAAAAGTAATATATACACAAAAACTGTGGACACTTAATTTGCCCCACAGTGTATATGTATATACACACAATGAGGACCAAAAGTCCGAAATAAATAAACGTCTAGTTACTTACCAAATACCGTATTTTTTGACACTCGATTGAATGAAAAATCCGTTTATTAAATATGTTTATCGAATAAGGGATATTAAGCGTATATCGGCCCCATATAATTTTTATTATTTGGGCCATTTTAATATTACTGTCAAAGTTTTAAATCAATCGATATGGTTATAGAGAATTCGGAGCGAAAAACCCTTTAGGACTGGACTAAGTCCAGTTTTATAACCGGTGGCATGGCATCTTTTGTCAAATAAAGACGCCAAATTACATATATTTTGTTTTTTTTTATTGGTTGAAAATACCAGGATTACACATATTGTAAAAATATTTTGGTCACATAGCGTTTCTCAAAAATAATGAACAAATAACATCCTCCATATAAGTAAGCAGTTAGTTTAATCCAAAGTGCCTTTACTTTTATTACATCCTTTTATGGGTTTTAAGTTAGCGGTTAAGTTAACGGTCTAAATAAAAATAACTAGAGCCTATTACTGCCTTTATTTAAATATAAAAGTTTAGGTTTAGTCTAAATGTTGGTAGTATAAAGGGTGACAGGGTATTAAACATTAAAAATTATGTGTTGCTAATTTCTTTTAATGATACATCGTTTGTTCTTTTAATATTGTCTATCTTCTCTCTAGATTTCCATTCAATCGTTTTTTAATATTATATTAAAAATCATACAAACATTTTTTTATAAAAAGTTAATTACCTAGCGTTTTTCGATCCTATTGTTGCCGGACTATTGACGGTAAAGTAATACTATTTTAATTTTACAGTTTCATAGCTCCTTATTTGATGAAGAAAGTACTCACTGTGCCGATTTGTGTCTTCTCTTATTAAAACACTGTGGATCTCAAATAGCATCAGTTAGATCTCAAGCCGCTGCATCCTTATATCTCTTAATGAGACAAACGTTCCAGATTGGAAACGTAAGTACATAATATACGAGGTGTCCAGAAAATACGTGTACAAAATATTGTCATACTCCTGATGTCAAACTATGGCCGTAATGGATTTAAACCCAGTCATTATACACGAAATTTTCTCAAAATCTAGAATTTACCCGTCGGATATTGAAATTGCATTAAGATATTTTAACAGTAGAGCTAATCGATGCAAACAAATTTCTCCACGGATATTCACCTGTGGTTACCTATGCACACCTGTATTTATCTGAATTTTTATTATTTTTCATATAACTTTTAAAAAAATCAAAATACAAAAAAAAATCAAACAAAAGTTCTACCTAAGATCTTAAACTACAACTTTTATTTGAATTTTTTTTATATTTTTATTAATTATAGAGGTAAAGCGAATTTTTAAATAGAGCCAGTTGTACAGGTATGTAAGAGATCCCTTTTTTACCAACATTATTTTACCGTAACTGTTTAAAAAATATAGATAGAGAAAAAAATGTCAAATAAAATTTATAAATGAATTGTTAAGCTAAAACTATTGTATAATTAAAAAAAAAATAAGCTATGTAGTTATAGCCTATTTATAAATTGAACTATTCTTATAGTCGTGACGTACCAACTAGCGTTATATTTGTCTACTTGAAAAAAACAAATAAAATAGAGCCAATATTCTTATACAGAAGTTGTAACATACGTTTCGAGCTGCAATGTTTGTTTAAACATTTTTTTTAAGTAGTTTTATTACAAGGATATACTTAATTGTAGGGATAAAATATTGTTATACGCGTTAGTTACACCTTAAAAATATCAATGCATTCTACTGCATATCAACAGCTAAGGCTTTTTTTGCTAATTAATTAGTTAGAAAAATGCATTAACGCTTCCAGTGATTATAAAGTTAATGTTTAAATAATTTGTTTAAACAAATTAAACTTAAAAAAAAAATTAAAAAAAACATTGTTTTTGAGCACATTGGACAAGGTAAAAAAGGCATTTCTTAACTTAAACGATATAAGTTATTGACGATTTTGTGTTACTAAGGTACCACAGATAGACTTCCTTATTATTAGCAATACAGACAGGGCCACTTCAAAACTTACTAAAATCTCCGAAGGAACCAGCACATTCACATCATTTAAATAGTCTCAATAATTCAGAATCATATGAAACTTGCTCAGACTCTGACTAATAAATATAGGTACATAATTTTAATATATTTTTTTTAGTTTAATATGGCATTACTGTATAGCTTTTAATATTTATGTTATAGTATCGTTTATATATTGTTTTACTGTTAAAACAACAAATTTGTATAGAGCGTTGTCTTTAGATATCTGTTCTTTATTTAAAATATTAAGTTGTTATTGATTGTGTTTTTCGCTTTTAATTTAAAATGTTTTAAATATATATTTGATTAAAAGATAACTTCGATCAACAATTAATATCAAATACCCCAATATGCGCCGTACGGATGTAAAAAAGCTACTGCTAGCGTGCTTAGTTGCAAAAAAACTATTTACATTTTAATAAGTCACATTTTTCAACCTGTGCGTAAAAATAGTGCACCATTTGAATTTGATAGTATACATATATAAAACAAAGTAACCATTTAAAAGTATACACTTTAAAGTACTATATGTAAAAAAAAACAGTTTGATTTAAATATCAAAAAGTAGGTATTGAAGAATAAATCTGCAAAAGAAATATCAGTTTTAATAATTACTACAATAATTATGAGCAAAAATTTGTGCATACGACGTCAAAATAAAAAGCAATATTTCAAAGTAAATTTTAGTTGAGAAAAAAAAAATCAAATCTTTATAAAACTTTTATTATCTGAAAATTTAGGCTTTTTTTATAAATAATCTCGATTTTATATTTTTCTGTAACAAATGTTTATCTGATATTGCGCATGCGCAGTACTCAAAAATTACTTTTTTGAAAATCGGCTATTATTTTGTTAAAAATTAAGATATTGAAAAAATTTTCACACAAAAATTGTAGCTAAGATCACAATCTACAACTTTTATTTAAAACTGTTTTTCATAATTTTAGAATTAAATAAGTTTTAATTTAAACAATTAAAAATCATAAACATTTGCCATTTTTGGAAACCCCAGGTCACATCTCTTGAAGAATTTTTTTTAATATGATAGATTAATGTTTTTAACAATCTAATTGCAAAATTTTATCGCCCGACGGGTTAATTCCAACCCTATTGTGTATATTGACTGGGCTCTTTAGTATGGAAAAGTGTGGCTGGCTTCCATACTATACTCTATAAGGATGCTACTTAAAAAACCCTAGATTAGATTAGATTATTTGAGCGGAGATGGCGAAAAATGACCTCCACCACTGCAACCTTACCAGATTTATTGTGGTTTCTCCTATCGTTCTTTAGAGTACCTTGTCTAAGCCCGTCTTCTTAACTAGACTCCAGAGTCTCGACACTGGCCACTCCATATAACTTGCCGGTTTTGGCTTCTCCTTCCCAAGCCTAGTAAACCTAAGCCTGCATAGTGCTTCGCAATGGCACCACACATGTAAGGCTGTTTCTTCAGCCTCCTGGCAGAACCTACACAGGCTATCCTCCACCAGGTTTATTCTTTCCAGGTGCTTGTTGAGTTTACAATGACCTGTTAGTTGACCTACCGTTATCCTTACGACCTTACGGCTGTGGCTCAGTAGGTCCGATGTAAACTTGGCCGAGCAGGTCTTAATGAACTGCTTTGCCTGTCGTTGTCCCGGTGTTTGTACCCACCAGCTTTGAAACTGTCTGTCTACCCAACTCTTAATAGATGCTTTGAAGAGACCTGCCGAGATACCGCAGAATGGCTCCGGGCCTATCATTTCCGCGGCTGATCCTCTTTGGCTAGGTCGTCGGCCTCTTCGTTACCTGGATGGCCCTCGTGGCCTGGTACCCAGGCTACCGTAAGTTTGTTTTCCAAGCCGACTTTTTCCAGGGCCTGTATACAGTCCCCGACTAGTTTGGAAGTAACTTTTGGGGAACTGATGGCCTTCAAGGCCGCTTGGCTATCTGAGTAAATGACGATATTTTTTCCTTTACTCCCTTTTTCTTTAATCCTCACGGCGCAATGCACTATTGCTGCGATTTCCGCTTGGAAAACCGTGGCGTGCTGACCGAGACTTAAGATTACCTTTTCTCTAGGCTTATCTCCATAAATGCCAGCTCCTACACCCTTGTTGGTCTTGGAGCCATCTGTATACCAGATATGATCGGCTTTGATTGGAGGGCCTTCCTTCCAGTCCTCCCTATCTGGTATGACAGTACGAAAGTGTCTATTGAAGATGAAACGAGGGGTTGTCCTGTCTGAGGGCATCTCAAACAATGAGCTGACCTCTTGGTCCTCCTCTATTTCCCATCTTGGAGTCCTTCGGTGTTCTATAATTGGACTTTGACCTCCTTTGAGCATATAGAGTACCGCCTTTACTTGCCCCTGTATGTAGATGTGGAGTGGCGGAAGGTTTAGCAGCACTTCCAGGGCTGCGGTTGGAGTTGTTCTCATAGCTCCCGTGATGCATACGCATGCTAGCCTTTGCACACTTTGAAGTTGTCTGATTGCTATGGTCTGTGAGACTCTTGCACCCCAGGCAACTGAACCATAGGTTATCATGGGTCTTATTACCATTTTATACAACCACATGTTCATCTTTGGGTTAAGTCCCCAGCTTTTTCCACAAAGTCTGCGACATCTCCCGAGGGCAATTTTTGCCTTCTGAACAAGTTTGTTGAGGTGTGGTCCCCAGTTCATCTTTTGGTCAAAAATGACTCCTAGATACTTAACCTCTTTTGAGAAGGGGATTTCCACTCCATTGAGCTTTGGACATCTGAGTGCCCTTAGTGCTCTTTTCTTTGTGAAGGGAACAATAACGGTCTTTTGTGGATTAACCGACAGACCTTCCTCCCTGCACCATTCGTCTACGATGTTCAGTGCGTTTTGCGTCCTTTCTGAAACAAAGTCTAAGTGCTTACCTCTAACTACGATGGCTATGTCGTCTGCGTAGCCGAGGCAGTGAAACCTCTCTTTGGCCATTTTTGCCAGAAGGTCGTCGACTAGGATCGCCCAGTATAATGGTGATAGCACACCTCCTTGTGGGCAGCCCCTCCTCACCTCAGCTTCTATGGTGTCCTCGCCCAAGGTGGATCTAATGACCCTGTTTCTTAGGCTGGCCTCCATCCAGTAGCATATGGTTTGTGGGATGTTCCTTCGTGTAAGAGCCTTTATTAACGATCCTGTTGGAACGTTGTTGAACGCTCCCTCTATGTCTAGAAATGTGCCAAGCGCTATCTCTTTGTCATCGATTGACTTTGTCAGGAGTCTGCTCAGATCGTCCAGAGCGGAGTCCGCAGACTTTCCTGATTGATAGGCATACTGGCGGTCACTTAAAGGGTATAGTGATAGTATGTTATCCCTTATGTATCTATCCACAATTTTTTCCAATGTTTTGAGCAAAAACGAGGATAGACTTATAGGTCTATATGACTTAGGCGTTTGGTCTGAAATTCTGCCTATCTTTGGCAGGTAGACTACTGTAGCCTTTTGCCATATTTTTGGTATGTAGCCCCAGGCAATGCATGCTCTGAAAATTTTGCAGAGATGCGGCAGTAATATGGCCATGCCTTTTTGGAGCAGTACCGGGTAGATTTCATCCGGGCCTGGCGACTTGTATGGGTGGAACTCGCCTATGGCCCATTTGATTTTTTCATATGTTACCACTTCCTTTGCCTTATCCCAGTCTTCCTTTAGGGGTCTTCTGGGATTGCGGGCTTGTTTTCTTGGCCGAGGTTGATCAATTATGGTTGATCCTGGAAAGTGGGTGTTAATCAATAGCCCTAGGGTTTCCTTGTTAGTGCTCGTGAAGGCCCCGTCCGTTCTTTTTAGGGGGCCGGGAGCACTCGCAGTACCTTCTCTTGCGAGGACTCTGTGGATCCTGGCGCATTCCGGGGTTTCTGTGATTTGTTCACAGAATTGTTCCCAGGAAATTCTTTTCGCCTTGCGGATCTCTTTGTTGTACTGCGTAAGTTTCGTTTTGTACGTTACCCAGTCTTGGTTGAGTTTGGCCTTGTTAAATAGCCTTCTCACCTCGGATCTAAGACCCTCTAGGTGACTATTCCACCAGACTGTTTTATTTCTTTGTTGTCTTGTTTGTTCTGGACAGTTTTCTTTATAGGCCGTTTTTATTGGTTTGTGATGGTATCACTGACATCATGGCTACAAAAAGTAAGGTCAAGGACCTCACGCCTGGTTGATGTCACAAAAGAGGGTTCTATGCCTATGTTAGCTATGTCTAACCCTTCACTTATAATAAATTCATGCAAGGACTCACCTCTACTGTTTGTATTGGTGCTTCCCCAGATTGTGTTGTGGGCGTTGACGTCCCCTCCAACTATTACTTGTTGTCTTCTTCCTCTGCAGTGGCCTATGACGTCCTCCATTAGGGATGGTGGACAGGTCCTTTCTTCTCCGGGGAAATAGACGCAGCAGACTACCCAGGTCTTAGTCCCTTCCTCTGCTGTTGTTGCGGTTGCCTGTACTGTAACAAAGTCTCTAGAGCAGAGCTCCGGGATTAGTGTACAGCTGATGTTATTACTATTATAAAGAATACAAGCTCTTGGGTTGTTATCATGATATAGTAACTTACCTCCGGATGGATTGAGTCCTCTGATGGCTCCGTTGTTTAGCCATTGTTCCTGTATAAGGGCAATATCCAGGCCTTCTTCTTGGAACCTTCTACACAGCACGGCTGAGGCAGCCTTGGCATGGTGAAGGTTCACTTGGATCACCTTTATGGTATCCATTGTAACTAAGAGGGGCTGGGGGATCGACTCCTCAACAGGGCCTCCTCCTCCTCCGTAGCGGTGTCCATTTGCTGATAGACTGTATGTCTTTTCAGCGGACTGGTGCCACTTTGAGCAGAAGGCTCGACGTATCGACCTCCGTTCCCTCTCCTCCGGTGCTATGGGCCCGGCCTTCGATGTACTGGCCTCGGGTTCCTCAGCGGTCCTTTGTGTGAGCCCGGCCTTTGATGTGCTGGCCTCGGGTCTTCAGCAATTTGTTGGACTTTTTGTCCTGCTTTTTCCGGAACTTGAGCTTTCCGAATCCGAAGTATGGGCTCATGTTCAGTTTTCCAGACCTTCGAGGGACTGTTTGTCCATGGAGAAGGTCCAGAGTTGGCCTTTGTCCTTTGGGACTGCTCCCAGGACTTCCACACGTTTGTGTTTAGGCCTTTATTGCCTACCGATATCCTTCTTAGGATTCTTTCAGCTGGCATTCTTTCCCCCCGTTCATCCGGGATAAAAACGGTGCAGGTGACTGGCTTTGGCAAGTCCTTGTCTGTCAGTGCCTTTAACACTGCTCCCTCCCAGGGCTTGAGTGTTAGCCATTCTGCGCTGCTTTTGTCAGCGCAGGTGACTTCGAGGTATCCCGGCCTGTGGTTGCATTTTTCAAAGCTTACAACCTGGCCATCTGGGATGTTGTCGTAAGCGTTCAGAATTGAAGCTTGGACTTCCTCCATCCTTTCGGTCGTCAGCTGGTCTTCTGGGTAGCCTTCGCTAACGATAGCAACTTTCTCGCTGCTTGCTGCAGCCTTGTACGACATGCTAGTCGTAGTGGCCGGTTTTGTTGGCTTGTCTCCTCTCGGCTTTTTGAATTGCCTTTTATGGGGAGTACTGTCCTCGGATCTCATCCTTTTGGGTTTGGCTGGCTGCTGTGGCCTGTTCAGTGGCCTTCGAGTCCTTTGCCTTACCCATGCGTTTTGCGTGTGCGATGAAGTTTTCCTTGATCACGGCACGTTTAGCCTCAGCGCGGCTTTTGCCTGTTTGGATCAAGGCTCGTACACGAGCTCTAGAACTGCCTGACAGATTGGCCTTAATGACCTGTTCGTCTGTCAGGTTATCAATCTCCTCTATGGAGTTTGCCTTGTAGCTGGTCGTGGCTAACTTTTCGCCTGTGACCTTGCCTGGTTGGTTCTTTGGTTGTTTGCTACCCATATAGTTCCCACGAGTAGCTAGGGAAGTATTCGGTCCATCCAGCCAGAGCCCCGCATAGCTGGATAAGGCATGCGATACAGGGGGGTGCTGCCTGGTGCCCCCGGAGGAACGTTCGCGATCACATATGTCCTTGTGACCATTCAGCCTTCGGCACGTTGCCTTCCACCTTGGCTTAGGATTGTGTTTAAATGTATGTGTGTGTGTGTGTGAGCGTGATGGTGTGTGTATTGTGTACCTGTGTGCTCCCTCCTCTTTTTCCGGGCTTGGGACCGGTCACTTGGTCGGCGCGAAAGGCACTCCGCGACAATTGTGCTTAGCCGAGGAGCGCCGCAATGCCGTCCAACTGAGCAGAGTTTAAAAAACCCTATTATGTATATTTAAATTCTATTTTTTATTTGCAATACAAAAAAAATAATTTAACTTAAAAAAGTGGATCGATTTAAAACACCTTTCTTGTAAAAAAAAAATAAGAAATTTAATAATTTGTATAAAAAATGGGTTAAAGTCCTAAATAAAAAACTTGGTCCAATATTTCTTTTGGTTCAATCCAATATACAGGGTGATTGGTAAGTAGAGGCGAAAAATGAAGACCTGAATTAATTTTTTAATTCTGAATCGAAAACCAAGAATACTTTTTTTGCAAATTTTTCTTTATTTCCAAGATATTTCACTATAAAGTTTGGCCAAAGAAAAAAAATTAAATCACATTGTGGGTATCGCTAATCTTAGTTGGCGCTTTCAAACTATTACGTCATATGAAATCAAGTTTGACCTTTATCAAAAGTTAGACACTTGTCAATCTGTTATTGAAAAAATCACAAGAAAATTGAGTTTACTAACGAATAATACGGTTATATTGTTTATATGTATTGTGATTTTTCCATCAACAAACTGACAAGTGTCTTTTAACAACGGTCAATCTTGATTTTATATGACGTAATAGTTTGAAAGCGCCATCTTAGATTAGCGACACCCACAATGTGATTTAAAATGTTTTCTTTAGAATATTGTTTCCATGTCTGGGGAATGGCTTCCCCTACAACACTTAGCATTCTGGACTTCATTCAGAGAAGAGCTGTTCGTCTTATTAATGATCCCTCGCTTACTGAAAGGCTTCCATCTTTTGCCCACCGTCGAGCTGTAGGGGATCTGTCGCTTTTCTGTAGGTATTTTCACGGCTTCTGCTCAGAGGAGTTGGCCAGTATAATTCCTTCTCTGGCAGCTCCCAATAGAGTAACACGTGGTATTTCTTGAAAAATAAATCCTGCTGGAGCTCGTAATTATTCTTAAAAGAATAGTTATCCTTGAAAAAGAATAAAATAATAAATAAAACTCCAAATTATCTATTCATGCTCCAAAACCACGTTCTTCCACTTCACCTCGATAAAACCATACGTGATCTAATAAAAAGCTGCGACTTCAAATATAATATACGAAAACTTAAACAAAATAATAAAATTTCCTAATTGAAATCAGAAAATGGTCCTCTGACCGAAATTGACCAGCCTATCTACTCAGGCAGTATTCTATTTTTAGATGCGGCTCCTACCGAGGGCCAGCACCGACTCTGTCGACTACGAAAAGTCGCGACTTTTTATAGATTACGTGACATAAATATATATATATATATATATATATATATATATATATATATATATATATATATATATATATATATATATATATATATATTTTATATATATAATATATATATATATATATATATGTACTAATTATAAAAAGTCGTCGACTTTTCGTAGTCGAAAGTCGGTGCTGAGCCTCGAGAAGCCCATCTAAAATAGAATACTGCCTGAGTAATAGTGTCAATTCGGTCAGAGACATTTCTGATTTCAATTAGGGAATTTTGTGAAAATACCTACAGAAAAGCGACAGATCCCCTACAGCTCGACGGTGGGCAAAAGATGGAAGCCTTTCAGTAAGCGAGGGATCATTAATAAGACGAACAGCTCTTCTCTGAATGAAGTCCAGAATGCTAAGTGTTGTAGGGGAAGCCATTCCCCAGACATGGAAACAATATTCTAAAGAAAACATTTTAAATCACATTGTGGGTGTCGCTAATCTAAGATGGCGCTTTCAAACTATTACGTCATATAAAATCAAGATTGACCGTTGTTAAAAGACACTTGTCAGTTTGTTAATGGAAAAATCACAATACATATAAACAATATAACCGTATTATTCGTTAGTAAACTCCATTTTCTTGTGATTTTTTCAATAACAGATTGACAAGTGTCTAACTTTTGATAAAGGTCAAACTTGATTTCATATGACGTAATAGTTTGAAAGCGCCAACTAAGATTAGCGATACCCACAATGTGATTTAATTTTTTTTCTTTGGCCAAACTTTATAGTGAAATATCTTGGAAATTAAGAAAAATTTGCAAAAAAAGTATTCTTGGTTTTCGATTCAGAATTAAAAAATTAATTCAGGTCTTCATTTTTCGCCTCTACTTACCAATCACCCTGTATATTGGATTGAACCAAAAGAAATATTGGACCAAGTTTTTATTTAGGACTTTAACCCATTTTTTATACAAATTATTAAATTTCTTTTTTTTTTTTACAAGAAAGGTGTTTTAAATCGATCCACTTTTTTAAGTTAAATTATTTTTTTTGTATTGCAAATAAAAAATAGAATTTAAATATACATAATAGGGTTTTTAAACTCTGCTCAGTTGGACGGCATGGCGGCGCTCCTCGGCTAAGCACAATTGTCGCGGAGTGCCTTTCGCGCCGACCAAGTGACCGGTCCCAAGCCCGGAAAAAGAGGAGGGAGCACACAGGTACACAATACACACACCATCACGCTCACACACACACACATACATTTAAACACAATCCTAAGCCAAGGTGGAAGGCAACGTGCCGAAGGCTGAATGGTCACAAGGACATATGTGATCGCGAACGTTCCCCCGGGGGCACCAGGCAGCACCCCCCTGTATCGCATGCCTTATCCAGCTATGCGGGGCTCTGGCTGGATGGACCGAATACTTCCCTAGCTACTCGTGGGAACTATATGGGTAGCAAACAACCAAAGAACCAACCAGGCAAGGTCACAGGCGAAAAGTTAGCCACGACCAGCTACAAGGCAAACTCCATAGAGGAGATTGACAACCTGACAGACGAACAGGTCATTAAGGCCAATCTGTCAGGCAGTTCTAGAGCTCGTGTACGAGCCTTGATCCAAACAGGCAAAAGCCGCGCTGAGGCTAAACGTGCCGTGATCAAGGAAAACTTCATCGCACACGCAAAACGCATGGGTAAGGCAAAGGACTCGAAGGCCACTGAACAGGCCACAGCAGCCAGCCAAACCCAAAAAGGATGAGATCCGAGGACAGTACTCCCCATAAAAGGCAATTCAAAAAGCCGAGAGGAGACAAGCCAACAAAACCGGCCACTACGACTAGCATGTCGTACAAGGCTGCAGCAAGCAGCGAGAAAGTTGCTATCGTTAGCGAAGGCTACCCAGAAGACCAGCTGACGACCGAAAGGATGGAGGAAGTCCAAGCTTCAATTCTGAACGCTTACGACAACATCCCAGATGGCCAGGTTGTAAGCTTTGAAAAATGCAACCACAGGCCGGGATACCTCGAAGTCACCTGCGCTGACAAAAGCAGCGCAGAATGGCTAACAAAGACGGTGCCAACACTCAAGCCCTGGGAGGGAGCAGTGTTAAAGGCACTGACAGACAAGGACTTGCCAAAGCCAGTCACCTGCACCGTTTTATCCCGGATGAACGGGGGGAAAGAATGCCAGCTGAAAGAATCCTAAGAAGGATATCGGTAGGCAATAAAGGCCTAAACACAAACGTGTGGAAGTCCTGGGGAGCAGTCCCAAAGGACAAAGGCCAACTCTGGACCTTCTCCATGGACAAACAGTCCCTCGAAGGTCTGGAAAAACTGAACATGAGCCCATACTTCGGATTCGGAAAGCTCAAGTTCCGGAAAAAGCAGGACAAAAAAGTCCAACAAATTGCTGAAGACCCCGAGGCCAGCACATCAAAGGCCGGGCTCACACAAAGGACCGCTGAGGAACCCGAGGCCAGTACATCGAAGGCCGGGCCCATAGCACCGGAGGAGAGGGAACGGGAGGTCGATACTGTCGAGCCTTCTGCTCAAAGTGGCACCAGTCCGCTGAAAAGACATACAGTCTATCAGCAAATGGACACCGCTACGGAGGAGGAGGAGGCCCTGTTGAGGAGTCGATCCCCCAGCCCCTCTTAGTTACAATGGATACCATAAAGGTGATCCAAGTGAACCTTCACCATGCCAAGGCTGCCTCAGCCGTGCTGTGTAGAAGGTTCCAAGAAGAAGGCCTGGATATCGCCCTTATACAGGAACCATGGCTAAACAACGGAGCCATCAGAGGACTCAATCCATCCGGAGGTAAGTTACTATATCATGATAACAACCCAAGAGCTTGTATTCTTTATAATAGTAATAACATCAGCTGTACACTAATCCCGGAGCTCTGCTCTAGAGACTTTGTTACAGTACAGGCAACCGCAACAACAGCAGAGAAGGGACTAAGACCTGGGTAGTCTGCTGCGTCTATTTCCCCGGAGAAGAAAGGACCTGTCCACCATCCCTAATGGAGGACGTCATAGGCCACTGCAGAGGAAGAAGACAACAAGTAATAGTTGGAGGGGACGTCAACGCCCACAACACAATCTGGGGAAGCACCAATACAAACAGTAGAGGTGAGTCCTTGCATGAATTTATTATAAGTGAAGGGTTAGACATAGCTAACATAGGCATAGAACCCTCTTTTGTGACATCAACCAGGCGTGAGGTCCTTGACCTTACTTTTTGTAGCCATGATGTCAGTGATACCATCACATGGCATGTCTCTGACGAACCATCGTGTTCAGATCATCGCCACATCAGATTTGATATAACAATTTCTAGACTAGCCGTCAAGAAATTCCGTAACCCAAGGAGGACACTCTGGCAACTTAAACAAAATAATAAAATTCCCTAATTGAAATCAGAAAATGGTCCTCTGACCGAAATTGACCAGCCTATCTACTCAGGCAGTATTCTATTTTAGGGTCTCCGAGGCCAGCACCGACTCTCGACTACGAAAAGTCCGACTTTTATAGATTACGTGACATTTTATAATATATATATATATATATATATATATATATATATATATATATATATATATATATATATATATATATATATATATATATATATATATATATATATATATATATAAATGCAATTTTTTAGAAAAAATGTCGTTTCGACATCCTGCCCGCCTCCGTTGTGGTAGTCCTTTCGGGGTTCTAGCTCCTTGACTGGAGTGAGCTCGAGTCCTTCTTCACCGGACGGCGCTTGGTCTCCTGCTTGTCTCCTTCGGTTGCGTTGGTGTCGGTATTTCTTGTGCAGCTTCCATCCGCCAATGATTTCAACCCATGGCAGTAAAATTGCTGTTATCAGAGTATAGGACATATAGGTATGCTGTCTCACTTTTCGCCATACCATGTTTTCTAACTGCTGATGTAAGTGTTGTTCGTCCACCTTGAGGCGGGTCAGGTCATCGCGTATTGTAAATATGGGTTCATTTTCCTCACTGCTGATGGGTGGTAACCTTAAAGTTTTGTTGTTGTGTCCGATATCTGCTGACGATGCCTTGGAATATGATGCTATTACCGGCAGTGTGTCGATTCGCTTGGGTGTGATGACATGTTGTTTGGTTTGTACTATGCAATCATCGGTGAAGTTGGTTATACCGGTGGTATTCAGAACTTCTTCTCGGCGAATTCCACTGTAGGTGATGGCTATGTTTGTTGGTTGTGCAGTGATGTACATCCAGGTGTTCGGATTGTATAGCTGCTTCCAGGTCATGGTAGTTACTGTATATTTCTGAGTCTTGCACTCCGTTCCTTTATGTCGTTGGTATATGTCATCGATAGCGCAGTTTGGGCTTGTTTCTATGTTTTTTAATGCTGGTGGGGCACATACGTAATATTTTTTCCTGTGTATACATGCTTTTAATTCATCGTGGGTTAGCTGGAAGTACTGCTGATCATTGTAGTCGATCGCCATGACTTCATTGGATATATCCATAATCCAATACGATCCATTTTCAATGCGAAGCGGTGTAGAAGTTGCTTTCGGGAGCTTAAACTCGGAGATGCTTTCAATGGTGAAATAGCCGTATATTTTCACCCATTGCTCTTCCGCCTCTCCCACGGCTGTTCATTCTCGAATTTCCCAGATTGACACATGGTCTGGTAGCTTAGTATTTGCATCCTTAATGATGGCCTTGACGTGAGATGGTGAGAGCAGCTTGTAGAGGGACCCGTTCTCGTAGAGCACTTCGAAGAGCTTTTTGTAATACTCATCCACTTCAGAAATATAATTAGATGTTAGTTGATAGGCACTCAGAATGTGAATGTTGAGTGTGTTTGTGTCTATTGTTTTGTACCACACTTGCATTTTTTGGATTGCCTTGAGTCCACTGTTAAGTTTTGTCTGGAATCTTTGCAGCTTATTCTCTATCCTTGTTTCTGTATCGTTCATTGTGGAAGTGAATGATACCATCATTTTCGCTTGATGCTTCGAGGCTCTAATAAGTTCTTCCTGGTTGATCTAAAGGCTGTCAATGTCTCTGTATACTTCATCGTTCACCCCAAAAATTGACGTCAACGCTTGACCCAACAGACCTCTCTTTTTCCGGTAAAACGCTGGCAGGCCGTTTGTGATCAGTTTTACTTCATTTTCCTCTTGTCGATGTCGTAGATGGTGTACTAGTGATTCACATTGACATTTCGTTGACATTTCCTTTGCTTGTTTATACAGGTTGCCAAATTTTTCTATCACTTCGGCCACTTTCCTGGCATCGTCGTTAATCTTGGTCTTGTTTACGTTGAGCTGTAATCTGAACTCTCCTTTTTGGATTCTGGACGTTCCCAAATGTTCTACGTAGAGCCCTTTTTGTGGAATTTGTATCGTGAACTTCGAAATGCTTGTGCTTGGGAGTCCTAGAACCAACAGGGTGCAGAATATTGCGTGCAATATGGTCAACCGAGTGTTTCGGCTGCGTGTCACTTTGTGATCATCCCTGGTAGTCGACATGTTGGTATGCAGCTTTCTTTGTGGACTTGAAGTGTTGTATACCTCACATGGAAGAGGTATTAACTTTGTTATTGATCTTTTCAGCTCGGTTTTTCCTTTCCACAGAGTGATTACATGTACTAATTTGTTGTTGCTTGGATGTACTTGGGTGATTCTTGCTATTGGCTATTGCGCTGGGTTAATGTTATCTTCCTTGATAAGGACAATCGTACCTTCTTTTAGATTCTCTTTTGTTTCTTTCCATTTATATCTTATTTGTAGCTTTCTCAGATATTCTGGTTGACCATACTTTCCAAAAGTTTTTTTTCATTTTCTGGATCAGTTTCCAGCGTTGTGACGAACTGCTGTCCACTTCTGTTTCTGAATATATCTGTGGGCCCATAATTGGTCTTTCAATTACTTTTTAATTGGAAGACCAGGCGTTAGAATGATTTCTTCGTTCGTTGCATCGCTGACAACACAGAGCGGCCGAGAGTTCAGGCATGCTTCTATTTGGTAGACGAGCGTTGTTATTTCTTTATACGTCAGGGTTGTTTCTCCGATTACTCTCTTGAGATGATACTTTGTGGACTTGACTCAAGCCTCCCACAGCCCTCCAAAGTGAGGGGATGATGGTGGGATGAAGTGCCATTTAATTCCTGCTGTGCTGATGGTGTTCTGCACTTCTTCAGCCTGCGTTATTCTTTTAATTTCCTGGTGTAATTGGTTTGCTGCCCCTACGAATGTGGTTCCATTGTCGCTGTAAATATTTGTGCACTGGCCACGTCTTGATATAAATCTTTTCAAGGCTGCGAGGAACGTCTCGGTGGTCATGTCGCTGACGATTTCTATGTGGATTGCTTTTGTCGGTGGGTAGACAAATATCGCTATGTACCCTTTGCTCGATGCCCTTTTCCTTTTGATGTTCTTATTTGAATTGGTCCTGCATAGTCGATTCCTGTATGCGCAAACGGTGGGGATGGTGTTATCCGTTCTCTCGGTAAGTCTCCCATTAGCTGCTTGGCAGTTTGTTGTTTGTATCTAATGCACTTTATGCATTTTTGTATTAGACTGGCAATGGCTTTCTTTGCGTTGATTATCCAAAATTTTTGTCTAATGTAGGCTAGCGTCAGTAGTGTTTTAATATGTGCATCTCTCAGGATGAGTGTTGTTAAGTGACAGTCTCTGGGCAAGATCACTGGATGTTTCTGGTCGCATGGCATGCTCGCGTTGTCAAGCCTTCCACCTACTCGTATTATTCCTTCTTTGTCCAAGAAGGGGTTTAGATTCTAAAGCTTGCTTTGGTTGGCTACACCTTTCTGTTTCACTAATTGTCCTTTTTCTTCTTTTAAGTGTGCGCTTTGGACGGATCTGATGACAGCTTGTAATGTTTCCTGAATTTCTTCTGGAGTAAGACAGCCTTTTAGTGACCCTTTTCTCATTCTTTGGCAGTAAGACAGAACTCGAAGCATCTTCGTGAACGAGGAAAAGCGACTCCATTCTTCCTTTTTCTCAGTGACGCAGGTTTGATGACATGTGGGTTGTCTGGTTTCGTCTTCAATTTTCGGGCATTCCGTTTTCCCATGCCACTTCTTATCGTCTAACAGCCAGGTAGGTCCCTTCCACCATAAAGTTGATTCTTTCAAGACTCTAATCTCTAAGCCCCGTGAGATTGCATCGGCTGGATTTTCGATGGATTTCACATGGTTCCAATTTTCTGTTGGGATCTGCTTCACAATTTCTGTGACTCGATTCGCAAGATAGGTTTTCCATCGTTTTGTATCTCCTTTGATCCATCCCAACGTGATCATTATATCGGTCCAGACTTGCATGATAAGTTTCTTAACCTGTAGCGCTCTTACTGTTTTTGTCATTAGTTTCGCTAGTAATACGGTGGAACATAGTTCCAACTTTCTCTGAAGCATCGCAAAATCCTAGCAGCTCTAGTCGACTACTGTCTTTCTGTATCCATCGTGGAATTCTGATTTCTGAGATGGTTCTATTTTCTTCTTGGAGTTTTTCCCACTTCTTGGACATTTCGGAGTTGACAATGTCATCCCATGCTAAGTCTTGTAGCCATAATTCTTGAATTATCAGTTTTGCTCTGATAGTAAAGGGTGCTAACCATCCAAGTGGATCGAAGATTTTCGCAATTTCTGACTGCATCTGTCTTTTAGTGTGGGTAATTCTTTAAGCTGTGGAGACTAAAATGAAAACTGTCATCCCATGGTGTCCATAGAATCCCTAATGACTTCTTTACTTCCTCCTCTCCAATTTCTATAGTGGCTTTTTCTTTCACTTCTTCTGGGAGTGTGGCTAGAAATTCTTTAGAGTTACTTGACCACTTCCTGAGTGTGAATCCTCCTGATTTGAGCAGTTTCACTAGATCTTTTTGGATTTTGATTGCTTCTTGTGTGCTGTTCGCTCCTGAGAGAACGTCGTCTACATAGAAGTCTTCTAACAGGATTCTTGAAGCTTCCTTATAATTTTCTTTCTCATCCTGTGCTAGTTGATGTAGTGTTCTTATGGCTAAAAATGGTGCTGCCGCTGTGCCATATGTCACCGTGGTTAACTGGTATTCTTGATATGGTTGGTTGGTATCAAATATCCAGATGATTCTCTGGTATTTGTGATCTTCGTTGTCCATTCAAATCTGTCGGTACATTTTTTCGATATCTGCTATAAATGCTATTCTGTGTCTCCTTCAGCGTAAGATGATATCTGCTAAATCATTCTGTAATCTTGGCCCCGCATATATCATTCCATTCAGGCTTTGGTCGGTGTTCGTTCTACATGAAGTGCCAAAAACTAATCTCAACTTCGTAGTGGTGCTCTCCGTGCGTATCACTGCTTGATGAGGAATGTAGCATTTTCCTTGGTTGTATGCGAAGTTTGGAATTCTTTTTATATGTCCCAATTCCAGGTATTATTCCATGAACTGCTTATATTGGCTGTATATGCTCGGGTCTTTCTGGAATTTCTTCTCCAACTGCTGGAATCTGGCGATTGCTCGAGATTTTGACTCTCCTATTTTTGGATATTCTTCCTTGAAAGGTAGTCTCACTGTATATCTTCCATCCTTGTTCCTTGCTACCGTTTTTTTGTAATATTCTTCACATATTTGGTCTTCTGGTCGCCTGTGCTGTTGGCTTTCTACCTCTTCTATTTCCCAAAATTTTGTTAGTTGTTTATCTTCCTCCACTCTTGACACCATGCTTCGCACTTGAAGTTGTCTACTGTCGTTGATAGCCATTTGCCCTGACAGGATCCAACCAAATTCGGTGTTTTGTCCTATGAATCCGGAGTCCTTTTTGAGTCCCTCCAAGGTAATTTTTTTATGATCTTTTGCACCCAACAGTATGTCGATGGGTTCTGTTTTATTGAATGTCGAATCGGCCAACATCTCATTGTGCCAGTAGCTGAAATCCACGTTCTTCAGTGGTTGGCTTGAAAGAACTTTGGTAATTTTTGGCAGCACCACTAGCTCTGATGTTAACGTATATTTGCTCGAAAAGCCTGGTTTCAATTGGGCTCCTATCTTCCATTTGGATATTCTGGCTTCACTCTCTCCCACTCCTGATATCTCTGCTCTTATTTCTGGTCTCCGTAGTGCCAATATCTGGGCGGCTTCTTCCGTAATGAATGACGATTGTGAACCTTGATCGACCAATACTCTCAGTAGATGTGATGTTCCATTTTGACCTTGTCCACGAACTAATGCAGTAGCTAAAAGAACTTCTTTTTTTTCACTGTTTTCCACTTCGACTACGTGATGTGCTCCTTGATGATAATTTCCTGAACTGTTGTTTCTCTGATAGTTGTTTCTTGAGTTGGAGTTCTGGAAGTTGTTCTGTCTTGTACCTGGTTGACGATCTTCAGCGGATTGCTGTGTTGCAGTTACCTCTATGATGATGAGGTAAACAACTGGTTATTTCTTGTAGTCTTCCATCGGTCTTCTACTGATTGAGGCCCAAATTGACTACATGCCCATAACGGATGTTCTCTCTTGCATAATTGACATGCTGCTCTCTTCTGCAACTTCGTTTCCATGTTGGCTGCTTCAAGTGATTAAAATCTTCTTCTCAAGAATTCGAAGATGTTTTTTAATCACGGAACTTGGAGTGGATCATCCAGAGTTTGTTCGTATAGTTTATTTGTTTCTGAATCTCATTTCCTGCATATAATTCTTCCTATTAGTGGGCTCCATGAGGTCGTGTCGTAGCCCATGTTTTTTATTCCTTCTAAACATTCGGTCACTACATTGTGTAATTGCTTCAATTTTTCTGCTGATTCATCGTTTATCGTTTTGAAGTCCCATATTTTGTCCACTAATTTGGACACAATTAATCGATTGTTTTGATAGCGGTGTTTCAAAATTTCCCAGGCTGCCAAATAATTCCTATCTGTAGTCGTGAGGTATCTAATGATGTTCTGGGCGTCTCCTCGGAGATGTGTCTTCAAGTGCTGCAACTTTTGGGCGTTTGATAGGCTGTTATTCTCATGAAAGATTCTGGTGAACAAATCATTGAATGTAGGCCATTCTTTATAGTTTCCTCTGAAGATTGGGATCTTGATGGTCGGAAGAGGGGTTTCGGTGGCTAGTGCTTGCTTCTCCTTTATTTTCTCATCTAATTGTTCCATGATGGCTTCGTACTTCTTTATGCTCCGGTGGTTTCCAAGGTAGTCTCCATTTATGTTTCTATTGACTAAGATGTCGTTATGTAGTTGCTGAAGGGATTCCCATTGGCTTCTCACATCGTTTCTCAGGAACTCGTAGCGGGAAATCGGTTGGTTTCTGGTGATCTCTCGCTCGGCTTCGTGAATAACGTATATGAATTCTTGGGTGATGACGTCCTTTCTTCTTAGTCTTTCTTCGTCTAGACTGCTTTCTTTTTTTCCATGCGATTCTTCTTCATTGCCTTCGGTTTTCTTGCAGGTTATCAGATACTTTTTGACTTCGTCATAGAGTTTCTCGATCTGTTCGAAATACTTCATAGTGAAATAGTTGTGCCCTGTCTCTCCTAAATCTAGGAATATTTCCTTTTTTTCCTTGATTTTTTTTCCATATTTGGTCTGCTTGTTGAAGTCGTTGAAGTATATAGGCTAGAGTTTTCCTCGTCAATGAATCTTTTTTGGCGTTTGTCAATAGTTGCTTCAATTCTTCTGCCAAACTCTGTTGCTGTTTGGCTAAGGTATTGCTTTCTTGCTACGGAAGTGCAGTAATCACTTTACTGCACTTCCGTACTTTCTTTTATTCCCTAGTTTCCTAGGTTGAGTAAAATACGTTTTAACAACTGTACAATAATGGTTTTATTAATTTCAGAATGCACAATTTATACAAATTAGTGTAGGTCATTTCGTGATGTTGTACCAAAATCCTACGGTCTATCCTTGCTGGTGACGTTACCGTGGCATGCTTTATTTACATAAGTAATATTTATGTTATTATACTACTAATAAAATGACGACCTTGCTAGTATCATAATCATACGGTTGTTACATAAAGATTAATATAAATATGCTAATATATATAAAAATGCAATTTTTTAGAAAACATTTCGTTTAGACATGTATTATTTTTCTCTTTAAAATAATTCCATGCAAATTCTTTACGAACGCCACTGGTAAGATAAAAAATATGTTGTACCTCTCATCACAAAAATATCTAGGGTTATGTCAAGGTGATCATAAGAAAAGAGATTTTTTGTTTAAACCTTTAGCACCCTATTATTTACAAGTGAAGACTAAACTAAAGAATTTTCGACGACTTAGCTAAACTATCATGAGAAACGTGTTAAAAACTAAGTTATTATTATTACATACCTTAATTTTTACGTATTTCTAGTTGGTCCGTACAAATAATTTAGATATAAAATTATTCTCTTGACGAAATTCTCAGGAGAGTCCCTCGAACAAAAACTGTTTGTAACGTGTAATGTAATTTATTTACTAAGACATTGAGCCCATAAGTTAAACCGAAACAAAGAAATTCATTATTTTTCTTGAGTGGAAAACATATTATTATCTTATTTTCCCAAAAATATAAAAAAATTCTTTATCACAATTTTTCTCAAAGGTTTTATATCAGGATCCTGATCAATGTAAAACAAGCAAAGATTTTATCTCCTATACGCCGAGCGACTTTGTCATTCAGGTAAGTCAATTGGCAGGCCAAAGAAGCAAAGAATACCACGTGTCTTTTTGCCTTAGCGTGTTATTTATTTAGTCTGACAAAGTCGGCGAAGGAAGTCGTGTCGTAATCAGTCGAGTTTACAGAATCCTGGCAATATATTTATATACTAAAAAATAAATAAATGATATTATATATTTAAAATTTCGGGAATCTGGTCTCAAAAATGTGCAAAATAATTTACAACTCTTGAGTTATACACTATGAAGTAAAAATAATAAAGTCTTTAACTAGTTCTCGTAATGGGTTTACCGGTTGGACGTGTTTATTCGCTCCGAATTTATTGTATATTTAACAGGGTAAAATTAAAGCTTAAATTTGTAAAAAGGGCTTGTAAAAGCACTATGAGTTGTAAAAGTGACGGACCAGAGTTTATTAATCTTAAGGGGGTTATGACATCCACCATATTGAAAAACTCTTCTGTGACGTCAGGAAGGGCCAATTTCGGCCATGTTGGATTTTATGCCGGACAGTGGCGTAGAACTGAGGTGAAAACGAAAAACTGCTTTTATTCCGATGAACAAAATTTATATTTCAAAAATATAACACACGATATTGAATTATTAACCCCCTTTTTTTCCTTAACAATACCCATCTATTTACGACGTTTATAAAATTTTATGAGCAAGTAAAGAAGTTTGGGGTTTTTAATTATTTTTTTTATCTTGGAAGAGTCCGCGAAGGCTGAGGCCTAGTATTAACGCACCGTAGGTGTCTGAAGTGTGGTAAGAGGGAGTTTATTCACAAGAGACTTAAATTCTGTAGATAGCAGGTTCCATAGTCTTGACACTTTAGGGATGAAGCAACGAGGAAAAGCGTGAAGTTCGGGGCCTCCCTAGCTGAACTGTAAAAAGATGCATAAAAGTTGCACTACGTGTTGCTCTGTTGGGAGCTGCCAGAAAAGGAATTATACTGGCCAACTCCTCTAAGCAGAAGCCGTGAAAATACCTATAGAAGAAAGACAGATTCCCTACAGCCCGTCGGTGGGCAAGGGAAGAAAGCTTTTTTGTAAGTGCAGGATCAGAAATGGGCTTTTACAAGGTATCTTGAAGATCTTTGTAAGATTATAAAATATCCAACTCCAGATCAGATACTGGAAGCCATAGAATAATAACTTTTCTTTTTAGGAATTTATGACGGTGTTTTTGTATTACTTCATAAATATATAAACTTGTCTGTTAATCCTTAATTTATTTTATTTTAAAAACTAAGTATGTTACTTTTAAAAACTAGTTATTTATTTACTTACGGACCATACAGCATCTTGATATTGCAGAATAATAGCAAGATTTTCCACTTTGGCAATAAAATGAATTATTTTGTGTAAAAAAATGTGAATACAGGTTTATTGCTATAAAACTAAACTTTATTTGTTTCACAACTACAACACTACAATACATTTACAATTTCAACAATTAGATAAAACACAACTGAAATTTTGAAATAGATATGGACGAAAAGAACACAGTACTTACGGCGGTTTGCACCACTATGGTTTAAGCAGTTTTAAGCCCTTCTTAACCTAAGTTGCATTGAGACGGTGTCAAATATTATGACAATAGCCACATTCAAAACGTCCCTTAGTTAAGAAAACAGAAAACCACAACGGTGCAATTGGCCATTAGTGGTATTATTTAATAATATTTTGTGGTATACTACATTTCACATTCTAAAACATAAAAATCATTCAAACATTAAAATCCTACTAAATAAAAAGTTAAGTTTACCACCCTTGGGAAACACAACTTTTTGGTCTATTACACACTAAGGACTAATTAAAACTACACGACTAAACACTACCAAAAACAATATAGTAAAAACAGTCAAAACCAATAAAATATCAACTCTGTACATAAATATTTGCACCTGCAAAAATAACACCATATAAAAGCTTCGACTTGTGGCACGACTCTGTCCACAGCTGAGTAACTTTTAGAGTAACCCGACAGGGTCGCCAACATAAGCCGTACTTTTTACACCCTCACGTCTTGGACTTTTGCTATCTCCATTCTCGCCGATGTCATAACCCCCTTAGATTAATAAACTCTGTGACGGACGTAGTGGTGTAGAAAGTCAGCAAAAAATCGATTTAAAATAGACATTATTCAGTGGGATCCTTTCCAAAACAAGAAATATTTTTAATTTTTGTTGTCGATGCCAACAAAACAAGTGAAGATATAAAAACATTGTATTAAACCCAAACAAAATTATATACATCAAGAAATAAATACTTTGCAGCTTAATACGGATGTAAATTATTTTAAAAAGAAAAATCAAAAAGAAAAAGTTTTCATGCCAACTAATTTAATTTTGAGAACACCTCCACCAGAGAACGTAATGGGACGCAAAGAAATAAGTGTCCTTGCACAACAAAGAAAAATAGATCGGAACTAAGCCCGCGAAAGTACGCGAAAAAATTCTTAAGGAACACAATAATAATGTAAAACAAATCATGGAAAATTAAATGAAAAGATGGACTTAAAATATTGATGTGAAGCAACAGCGCACATCTGATCTGTTAAAAGCTGCAATAATTTTTTTAGAAATTATACATGAATTTTCAGAGAATAATATCTTGAACAAAAAAAAATGCGAGATGCAGCCTTTCTTCTACCCTCCCACATACAAAATAACCTATACCAGACGGCGCCGCGCCGGCGTCTGGCATGACTACAAAGGTGAATACCGATGGATGCAAACTTGAAAAAATTAAAAACACAACATAGTTTTGAATAAACTTTTAGGGCATAATTTAAACTGCCTAAAATACGAATAGTAGATAAATATATTTAAATGTTGATTTCCATTTTAAAGATACATATCTCTGACTGTCCATTAAAATATAAGTCGTAACATATTCTGGTTCATTTAAAGCAAAATATTTTTAAGGCTATCCGATTTTTATTGTTGATACGTCTTGCCTACAAGTTGGCATAAAATACTAAGTAATTTTTACAAAAATTGTACCTATCCGCTACTTTTTATAGACAACACTCGCATCTACCATATTAAAAAACATCTAATTAAATTTGTTATTTACTATTGAATTACTTTTAAAAATATATTTTAATTTTCTTTTAGCAACTGCACTCGCTGACTTCTTTGTTTTTGTTACGCAAACGCGAAATATTTACTATAGCTTTGTGGTTCAGGTAGTTAGAGCGTTGGTTTTTTTTAAACAGAATCACATAATATCCTGGGTTTAAATCTCGCCCGACTTTTTTTTTATTACATTATATTAATGATGTTTATAATTAAATCGGATTTTTTTTAATTCCAGGATAATTTAAGTAACACGAACTTCTCACTTTGCTTGTTTCTTGATACCTGGAGTATCTAGAATTTTAGAGAGTGGAACCTGTTTCATGTAGATGTTTTTCCTTCTTCTCCAAAACGCAAAATCTTTAACGTGTTAATAAACTACTTCTTACTTTACTTAAGACACCCACGGTGCGTTAATTCTTAAGCTAAAAGCTTTTGTTAACTGTTTCAAGAGTAAAAAAAATACGAATTAAAAATTATGGTCATATTTTCCTACATATATTTTCATTCATTTATTGTCCAGGCATTAGAGGTTTTTTTTTAACCGCCATAAAAGTTAATGAAATTTGGCATACTAGTAAATTTTGAGGCGAAAAATCAAAAAATCAACAAATTCTTGTTAAGAAGTGTCGGAAAGAGGGTGAAAGTATCCCCTGAACTTTTGAACTCATTTTTATTTATAAAGGGATAGTTTTTTTTCCCAAAAATAACGCTGCCATTCGAAAGAACGAAATATTTTACCCTAGATATGAGTATTTACACATCTAAGATATTTTTGTTCTAGGTTTAAAAAATTTTCTCCCCTAAAGACTCGCGAAAGCGCATGATATTGATTATTCAAAAATTTTTCAAAAGTTTCCATACTGAAATTGAATTTTTGTTATAACGTGGAAGAATCCCGTGAAGAAAAAGTTACCAAACGTAAAAACAAGTCTGAACCTTCATTTCTTGCACAGTTATATAGCCAATTCGTTCACATAAATAAACAATGGTATTGCAACAGCAAGACATGGTCAATTAACCCTTATCAACCTTTATTTCAATCTTATATGCTTGTATCTTGAAAATTATATCAACATATATTTTTCGAGTCATGTGTTTATTATTCCTACCATTTGGCTGGACAGGATTTACTTCTTCTTTGTGTTATAAGCTTTGCAACTTGTGAACTTTTTTGACCGTCTCATCCTGTTAATTAACAAATCAGATTTCGATCATTTTACTCATTATAAGCAACATGTTAAAAGTATCATTTTAAAGGAGAGGGTAAGATCTTTAAGAAAATATGTCTACATTCTTTAATAGACTTAAGAAATTCAAATAACTCGAGGTAGAACAAGAATTTATAAGAAATCGTATCATCTCGAAAAATATTACGGTATATTGGTCAGAGTGGTCTCGAAAGTTTCCCCTTATACTTTTCTGAAAGAGCAAGGCCCCAGCTTCAAAATGCATGTACTTGAATTTCCCGGAGATGCTCCTGGAACGGCAATTTTAACTTGGAATATCGGTAAATCTTAGGAAAAAAGTTCGTATCTCCTGTGGACGCAGGCGGCCATGTTGGATTGCAGAGCAGGCAAATGTGTCGTCTTTGCACAGGCGGCATGCTCAGTGTGTTTACAAGCTAATTTGCTTTGCTGGCTTGCTCGAGTTGTTTACAGGCTAGCTGGCGTAAAAGTTAGTTCTCACAGTGTTTACCTGTCAATTAGCTGCCAGGACTTTACAGAGATTTGTGAAAAAGGTTGCTAGTTTGTTAGTGTAAAAGTTGTGTGAAAATGTGCGACTCTGCTGGTGCTGAGAAAGTATTTCTTGCGATGATAGTTCCAGAAATATATTTTTGGATTTTTCGAAGATGACTAATTTATTATTACTTTTAAATTTCTTGCCATGAATAACGATGCTCAATAAATCTTGGTTTAATTAAAATTATTCATCTTATTTTTCCTACTAGTTCCCATATCTTCTTCCCCATTGCCCGATTTCATTTTTTTCACAGCAATGTCTTTTGCCATTAGTATTTTCCGTTAACTTATACATTGGAAATTCATTTTTTAACATATTTTGCCAGAATTATTCTTAATGATGATGACTGTTAACTTTTAAGACCAAACTATCCCAAAAATTATGCTCAGCCACTGCGAAAACCCATAGGAAATATACCTGCATGGTTCTTTATCCCATTTTTTTGTTTAAACGGTATGTAATTGTTTAATTGTTTAGAAAGTCATGAATTCTCTATTATTACAAGCTGTGAGCCGGAAGATCGCAATTACAAGTTACGTTTTGCTTATTAATATCGGGTTAGCTTTGAGCCCGAAACGGACTATTTTGCAACATAAAATTGTTAATAACAATTGACCATCAACTTCCTAGGTCGTATGAACTCAAAAATCGGGATAAGCTACAAAAAAAGATAATAAGTACCTAATTCCAACTCAAGATCTCAAAAATCTATAAAATACAAGCAGCGCCGTAAGCATCTAAAAACAGTTAAAGAAAAAATAGAAAGTTAAACAATATTTTTACACTTAAAAAAAAAATACGGTAAAAAATAAACATAAAGCGATCACAATTTTTAAAAGCAAAAGTAAACAGGTCATAATCAAAAGAAAAATCATGTTTATAATAAAATTATTTTGAAAAGGAGCACCTTAGTGCTGTGATATACTGTAATTATTAAAATATTTTAGTTTTATGTCTAACACAATAAGACTAGTAGCCTAAAGGTATGAGAATCTGAGAAGGTCCGTGTTTGTGTTTTTTTTAATCCTGGTTTTATTTATCACAAAACATCGTTTTTTGCAGGCTTAGCCTGCTGAAAACGATAGTAAACATCATATTGCCATATAAGGAAAACTACCTTATTATGCCCCGCCTACCTTAATTTTAAAGTATAGCGGTACGAATGGTTTATATACATAAATAATGATTAATAATGTAAATATTAGAATGTTTGTGTTATAAAAACGTATGTAGGACAATACCAGCATTAGCTCGGTGAATGCGCCTTCATAAAGGACCTGATACAAAGCAAGCAGGTAGCTACTCTTTTTTGTTCTTTTTATAGAACACCGAATTTTTATTTTAATACTGATCCAACTATACCGGGTGGTGCTTCGCCGAGCGGAACAGAAAATCCGACGTAAATTTTAAGGGGGTTAATTATTGGCTCCCCCGTATATTTTACAGACAAAATGTAAAATAACTTTTTGAAGAGACCAATCTGACAAACCCTCCTGCCAAGTTTCAAAAAATTTTAATAAGCGAATCTTGAATTATTCAATTAAATGTAATTGCAAAATTACCAAATTTTCGGTTGAGGTAAAACCAAACAGACACCAGCCACAAGCAAACAATTTGTTACAAGGCTTTGTCAAATCTGACGTACAGCCGAATCAACGAACTCAAGGACTAGAATTAACCCAACGCCAGTTTGTAGGCAGGGTGTTTGGTATAGTGATCTGTTTGTTTTTGTTTTGGAAAAACGTAAACAAATTGCCAGATCTCAAAAACCAAAATCAGGAAATTACCTTGAAAATGTAATAAAATTATTCAAAAATATTGGTTTTTGTGTTAATATAGGCAACATCGATTTAAATATAAACATTTATTAATATGACAGTTCCAAGCATTCGTTTAATAAAAAATGATAATAAATCAGGTGTTGTAAAGCACTCCAATATAATTTTATCTCTTTCTAGTAGGTTGTATTATTCAATAACACGTTTTGTAAACTGACTTGATCAACAGCAATCGAATTGGGCATCTAAAGTAAATGTCATGTCTGTCTGTCACTTCAGATAATAAACAAAAATAGTTTTCCGGCTTTAAAATTAATTTTTAACAATAAAGAATCATCGATTTATAAAAATGTAATTTATGGGGCAATGCCATAAACATTGAAAAAGTTATTATTTCCGGAGTGATGTTATTTAGTGTGTTGTTGTGCCGTGTGTTTACAAGAACTATCCCTCCTTGCCCCCCTGAACATATTAATGCCAAACAAGATTTGTTTACTTTATTTCTATCCAAGAATTCGTTGAGCCGAATACAAAGAATGTTTTTTTTCGTTTTCGTTCCATTAATCTCACAACCATTACATTCAAAAGACACGTTAACATTATTTTTTTATCAAACCTTTTATTTAATGTAACAATTAAGTTTAAATAAGAATTATTACTATCGATCATTAAACAAATAATTTTATCATACTAGAAATTAATTAAACCAATAGCAGTATCTGAAATATTTTCAATTTATTTTCCCATCAAGCCTATCCGGTCCATTTCAACCATTAATCGTATTATCAGTAAATTCGAGTCCAAAGCTATCGCAATAAATAATTGTATATGATTAACTGAGAAGATCGAAAATAGATCCGAAAAAAGAGAGCACTGAACTCTTAATATTTTACTAGGTGTTGAAAAATAAAATGAAATAAACTAACTAAACAATATCCCAACCGATCATAAAATTCATTTCTAACGTTGCTAAGTTGATATTGCGAAATTTTAGTTTAGATTCTCAAATTTTAAACTTTTATAAATGACACTTTTTAAGTGACCCCACAGAAAGAAGTAATTCGGTGAAAGGGGTTGATGGGGAAATAAACTGAAAAAATTTCTGATACTGTTCTCATACTGTTTTCTGCATAATGCCAATTAGTTATGGATGCTTTTTCGTCGATTGAATAACTAATTTTTTTTTAAATACCGACTGTCACTGATTTATTGACACTTTTCCTCATGTCAGGGACAATATTTATGTTACTGGTGCCTGTTTGGTTTTACGTGAACCGAAAATTTGGTAATTTTGCAATTACATTTAATTGAATAATTCGAGATTCACTTATTTAAATTTTTTGAAACTTGGCACGAGGGCTTGTCAGATTGGTCTCTTCAAAAAGTTATGTCACATTTTTTCTGTAAAATGTACAGGGGAGCCAATAATTGACCAACTTAAAATTTACATGGGATTTCCTATGTTCCACTTGGCGACGCACCACCCGGTATATTTAAACAAATGAAGGTAGCAACCAAACGCTAGTTTTTTTTCTGAAATGGAGTGGCTGTTAGTAAATTAAGAATTTAAATTGAATTATTTAAATTTAAACTATTGTCATTATTTTGTAACTATGTTATGTTTTTTAATTAAAAGCAAGTGTTAAATAACAATATTTTTTATATACTGTGTATAATACTTTTATATATTAAAGAATTAGTGGAGTTGGCGCTGAGTCGACAATGCGCTTAAACGCGCTGTATCATGGCGCGGCGCTCGCTCATAAACATATTTATATTATTTAAACTAATTGCGAGCAGTAAAATTTTCGGAATATTCAACTATAATAAATAGCAAATCTAACAAAAAAAACATTTTTCATTATTTAAGGGAGAAGTCTAAAAATTTGCATTTGTTTATTTAAATGTTAATAAAAAATATTGTTATAAACAGATAATTTCCAGATGTTTTAGTGTTTTGAAAATATGAATATTAAACAACAAATCGTGAAAATTTTATTGAATTATCTTTAATGTTTTTTTGTAATTTGTTTTTTAAATAAAAGTTCGCAAAATTGTTATTGTAAAAAAATTGTTGTTAAAATGAAAATTTAAAAAAACTGTTTTGGGATTTAATTGTTGATGATGTCTTCTCCCTGAAAAAATATATAAACGTAAATTCCATGACTAAGTGAAAATTGGGGGGTCCACTAGAGGTGATCGTACCGAGCTTCTTTTTTTTTACATGCTTCTATTTAACTTACATGTTTGTTGAATGTTTGTTCGGGTTAAATTTTACAACTGAATTTTAAAGCAGTTATCATCAACCGAATGAGCTAAAACTTTGCATACACGTTTAGTTCGGATGACAATCTATGGTTAGCTAAGTGACGTCATCAATATGGCGGACTAGCTATTTTTAATGCACTCTTATGATATGTGTATCAAATGAAAGGGTTTGCTGACTTCCATCGATAAAATAAAAAGTAAATTAATAGTAAAAAAACATTTTACTGCATTACACAGTTTATATTATTAAAAGACTTTTCGCGAGTTCTACCTGTGTAGATAAACAAGCATACATAGTTACATATTGCAACTTGATTTTGGCTTAAGTAATTCTAAGAAAAAAAAATACTTTTTTTGTAATAAACGTAAATCGCGCGATGACCTTTTATATTATATAAATTTTGTAATGTGATAGATTGATCGGTTTGTTGAAAATTAATAATGGTTTTTTACTAGTAGGTTTGTTTCCACCCGTAGTATTTGTACCGCCGTGAGACGGTTTTAAAACTCTTCGATTAAACGCGTATGTATCGACTTAATATAAAGCAAAACCACGGCTATCATAAAATTAATTTAAACAGGATGCCTTTCTTGGAGATCTGTCAGTACATAGACGACAAAGTTGGAACGTATGTATAATCAAAAAGTTCTTGTTTTGCTTGGCAATTGAATTGATCGTTCGAAAACGGTTCACAAATGATCACAAGTTTGGTTGAAAGAGTAAAGGGATCGTGTAATACACCCATCGGTTGGAGCGGGTTTATTTGACTGGGCTTGCGCGTGACCATACAATGAACGATTTTTTGCGGGGATAAAACAAACCTAATAATTTATTATTTCAATAATTTTTTATTAGCGAGTTTTTTGCAAATTGGACTCTTGTGACAATATTTTGTTTACATTTACTTTAGTTAATTAACAACTTTCGTTTTAGAATTTTGCTAGAGTTAAAATGCAAGTAACTATGAGTCTGAGTAGTCTAGTCGGAACATCAGCCTCGTTTAGCGACGATTCTTTAAGAAGATCTTTAAAAACAATCTTAGAATATGGAGAAAGAGATACCGAATTACAAGAAACGACATTTCCAGAACAAGTTAGAGATTTAGTTTTTAATTTGCATATGATTTTATCTGATACAGTAAAAATGAAAGAGTTTCAAGAGGACCCTGAAATGTTGCTTGACCTTATGTATAGAATAGCTAAAGGTTACCAAAATTCTCCTGATTTACGACTTACTTGGCTAGCAAATATGGCACAGAAGCATATGGAAAGAGGTATGATGCCTTTAATTAAATAAAAAAAAAACATTTATTCAAAAAAATTTTTTTTACTGGAAAGATTTTAATTAAAAGAGTTTTATATTAAAGACTACAGGCAGCTTATACGCCGAAGGATCAGCTTTTATAAAACACATTTAACTTTTAGGAGTTTAATATCATGTCCATCTTTTTTAATTTAAAATGATATTATATTAGAATATTTTCAAAACTTTATATTTACAATGTTTTGATATTTGGTGAAAAGAACTAACATCATGCTTTAGCGTAGGCAGTTTACATACCACTTTTTTAACTTGATTTATCGATTTTGTTTGAGACCTTAGTATCGCTTGGGAGTTTAAAAAAGGAAACACATTTATGCTTTTTCTAGCTAGAATCAAAGCTAGTTTTAATGTGTTATTTGACCAAATATAAATTATACAGTAATATCATTCAGAAAACGAGACTAAAGAGAAAATAAGTTTTAAATTAAAGTAATAATCCATTTTTTAGGTAACCACACTGAAGCCGGAATGTGTTTAGTGCATTCTGCAGGCTTGGTAGCTGAATATCTGGCTATGTTAGAATCTCTTCCATACTTACCAGCTGGGGCAGCAGCATTGGAAAAGGTATTAATAGGTGATTAGCTTAGAAATGCAATCCAATCTTACCGACTTATACGCTCAGTGCACAGATTTGTAATCTTTACATTTTTGGGAATTTTAGAGACATTTTGAGGTTTCGTAGTATCCTCATTATATTGTGCATACTCTATTAAAGAGTTATAATTTTTTTAAATTTTTTCTTGTTTACAAGATAGAAGCTCCTAATATAATTAGCAGTGCGTATCCATCGTCTATCTCTTAAACCGATTGACCAGAAATGTAAAGCAATGTGTGGTAGGATGGTAGTTAATAAATGAACTTTAGTAAAACTAGAAAAAAACTTTCCTAATAATAATAATAATACGTAAATTCATGTTCATATTCTTTGAACCTTTATCGATTTGCGTGAAAATTGGTAAGTAGTTAGAGAGTGCCACAAGTAACAAAACTGACATATTGGCAACTTGCGCTTTTACCCTGGGGGTAAATTCCACCCTTTTTTGGGAGCCAAAAATATTTTATAAAAAATAACCCTGGGAATCGATAAAAAGATCAATTCTGAGCAACTTTTGTTTTAATTTTTTTTATTGATAAGTTAATATGTTTCGAATTATTGGGTGGTATTCCATAGCGTTTGGGTTATATAACACCCTTTTCTACTTTCTCGCACGGCCAAGCAGCAAGGCTTTCTCTAGTAAGTATATGCTTCGAGCATATACTTACTAGAGGTAGCCTTGCCTCATGGCCGTGCGAACAAGCGGACAAGAGAAAAACAAAAAAAAGTACATTCTTCTTCTCTCACGGCGCGTGCCTTTCGTATTTTGTGGTTATGATTGTTTGTTTTTATTCCGTGTGGTTAATTTTCAAGTTGTTCGTCCTTTTTTTCTGTAAAACATGATTAATGATAAAAAAATTGTTATATTGAGATCGGCTGCTGTCAGCTTACTATTATTCAAAATTTGCAGAAAAAAAAATCACGGAAAACCCGATCAGTTTGGGTGAGAGATATTTATCTAAAAAAAAACAACTTGGCTTTTATGACAACCTTTTAGCAGAGCTACAACTAAATACATTAGAACGAAATCTCCAAAATAATGAAATCTAACCTACAAATTTGTACAGTATGAAATTTTTGCTTGTCGTTGGCAAGTAGCTTGGCAAAATTCGAAGTGCACTTCGAAGTGGACTTCGAATTTTTCCCATTGTAAATGCTAACGTGCTGCCACCATATGACAAGCAAGCCAATACCAACTCAACTTGGAGTTCGAATTGCATTGTAAATGCAGCATAATTCGGTAATTGTCTCGAAAGTTGCCTCCTCTCCGATTTTGACCAAATTTGGTATACGGGGGTTTTTTGGGGCGCTGATTATGAATCTGAAAAAATATTTTTTCGGCAACGTTTAGTTTTCGAAATATTCATCATCAAAGTTGAAAATCAACAAATGTTTGTTAACTTTGTTTTCAAATTTGGCGAAAATTTAGTGGTGTAAAATATCGTTACTTTTCAGTAACTATGAGTATCCGTTACTTTTCATGTGAGTATTCGTTATTCGGATCCGTTACTCGATTACTTGCTTAATTTACCTGTCGGTACGGTATTGTTAAAACCGCAAGTGTTAGGTAGTAGGTTCGATACCACTCGAATGAGTAATGTGTAAATAGGTGTTTTCAATTTATAAGATAAGGATGTTTTAAAGAAAATGTTTGAGCAGCATATGTTAGGATGTTGTGTGAATATGACAAATCTTTGGTTAAATAATAATTAGTACTTAAATGTACAATAACAATATAGTTACAAGGCCGTATTTGTACATATATAAATTATTTCTCTTTAAAATGGCATCATATATGCCAAGATTGCCATGGAAAAATATTCTAAATTATTATTATTATTGTTATTGATTTTTATAGAACTTGACGCATTGACCAATAGAGCAGCGCGAGCAGTTGTTTTGATGTTGATGCGGCCTAAATGAAAATAAAATTATAATCGAACTGCCAACATAATAATACGCATACCTGTTTTTACTATACAAACATCATTAAAAGAATAATATAAAATGACTAAAATGTAACCTGCAATCTAAAATGACTCATTACAATGAGCTGACATCATAGATAGTGAAAGCATTTCATTCATAAACGCAATAGAGAGCTGCGCCCAACATGTTGTGTTTATTATTGACGATAGAATGGTACAAGCATAGTTTGTACTTACTTGTAAAATGATAATCCAGGAATCATATTCGTCACTTTACTCAAGAAGTCAATCAGTCTATTGTAAATTGCTCTTTCAAAAATTTTACTTATATTGGGTAAGAGAGATATAGGTCTATAATTTTTTTCTTCATCTATTTCACCTTTTTTATATATAGCTTTAATATGAGCATTTTTAAGAAGGTTTGGATAAACACCCGTTTTAAAACAAAGATTTATTATAAAAGATAATGGTTCAGATATATAGTCGGCAATCTCTTTTATAATGTAAACTGGCAAGTTATCATCACCCACCGACTTTTTGTTTTTTAAAGACAATATTATTTTTAAAATTTCGCGGCGACTTGTTGGTACATCGACTGAACGGAACAATAAGCAGGGAGGACATCCTTTGTAGCAGCTTTTGTAACTACACTTGGGCATGCATTTGCAAAATATTTATTTAAGTTGTTTACAGTTTTTGATGGATCATTATATTTTTTAGAGAAATTTTTAAGTGCATTCTTATTGTTATTGTCATCAGTTATATTCTTTACTAGTTGCCAAGTTGCTTTAACTTTGTTTTCTGCCTTATTTAAAAATTGTTTGTTTGACATTTTTTTAGCCTCCTTAATTACATTTTTTAGTATTTTACAATAGTAATTAAAAAATTTATTTGATACATTTTCCTTATTCTTTTTATAATAAAGAATGCGTTTTTGTCTACAAGATATTTGTATTCCATTCGTGATCCAGTGGTTGATACTTTTATTTAAAGAACATTTCTTTACTACAAAAATTTTGTGAAAATAACTTAAAATTAGGCTTAAAAATTCTGAATATGCTCTATCTACTGTATCCGAGACATATACCGGAGACCAGTCAGTTGTTTTCACTTCTTGTTTAAAAGACATAATCTTACTTCTTGGAAAAATCCTCTTATATACATAGTTTAATTTGTTTTTACTATCACACAGATCTCTAATATTAATTACTTGTGCATGATGATCAGAGAGTGCCGAATTTAATACATAACTTGAAAAATTGTTTTCAGAGTTATAAAAAATGTTATCAAGCAGCGTAGCCGAATCTTTTGTGACGCGAGTGGCCTTAAAAATGCATTGATTTAAATTATAAACATTACACAAATCTAATAACTGTTTAATTTGGCTATTGTGCTGTTCAAAAAAATTTAGATTAAAATCACCTGACAAAATTACTTTATATTTGGAATATTTATTGTATACAAACTCAAATACCTGCTCAAGCCTCTCCACAAAGATATAATAGGATCCAAGCCCTCGTCGATACAAACATATTATTACAATCTTTAGATTCTCCTCATAGACAGCAGCGAGCTCAACAACACCCTCAACACTCATATCACAAATATTTTTTTCATCTTAAACGCACTATCCTGGTCACAATATATGCACACACCCCCATGCTTCATTTCCTTTCTTGAGTAAAGGGACACAAGTCTGTATCCATCAATCTTGACAAAAGGTGCTTCATTCTGCTCTAGCCAGTGCTCACTGAAAAGTAGAACCTGAGGTTTACACACCATTCCATCGAGGAAGCACTCAACATCCACAGTTTTGTTTCTAGTGATTGTATGTTTTGATGCTAATTGTTAGGCGAGTAAGTGGATTTTTCTGTACTGGCAATTGTCGCAATTCACCAAGCTTAACACTATTTAGGCCTTCTCCATTAATAGAGCAAAATAATTCCTGATCACTCTTTGATTGCTATGCATATTTTGTTCTTTCTTTCATTTTTTCTAGCTGTTTCTTGTAAGCTACGCATTCTCGATCAAATACTGTATGATCGTAATGAACATTTGGTATTTATTTGTGTATTTATTGTGTATGCGTAGCTATGCTACGCATACACAATGACGTGGATATCAGTAAATTTTTTAAGCTTATCGCTTACTTAAATAATCAATAAGAGGGATACCAGCCCCAAAAATCAAAGATTCTGATCAAAGCGCAAATTGACCAGATTCTGAACTGTGCACCTGATGATGAATACCTTCTGATGAAAGTAGTTACCATTTTGGGAATTTTTGGTGCCTGTCGCAGGGAGGAGCTTTGTCAGTTGATTCTTAACGACTTGAAAGACACGGGTACTTCATTGATGATTCACATACAAGATACTAAAACCAAGGTACCACGAAATTTCATTATCGGTGAAAAATTTTATTTGGATTATTATCGAAAGTATATGGGTCTTCGTCCAGCAAATGTAGAACATCGGGGACTTTTCCTAAAATACGCGAAGGGTAAATGTACCAGAAATCCCGTCCCTTTTTGAAAAATCCCTGCTGCTATAGCAATATTTCTGCAGCTTCCAAATCCGATCCTCTATACAGGGCATTGTTTTCGCAGTTCTGCGTGTTTACTTGCCGATGCTGGAGCAAATTTGACGACAATTAGGGGCAACAGGGGGTAAAAATCCTCTAACGTTGCTGAGAATACATCAAAAATTCCTTGGAAAATTAGAACTGTATTGCCAGAAAACTACTTACAGTGAAAACAAGAGCAGCAGATCGTGCCTCAACATCGACTGAGAATGCGCTTTTTTCTGTTCAATCCACCTCAACTACGGAGAATGCTAGAACTGTGGAAGGAATTTCTTTTTCAAGTTGTTTGATTTGTACAATTTATATAAATGTTAGTAAATAAATAAACGTTGACATTACCTTTCAAAATTTGACATTTTACATTTAACACTAGTGCTTTAAAATGTTACTTTAAGGCACCAGTGCTTTAAAGTAACATTTTTAAGGCATTTAGATAGGGTAAAAAATTGAATTTTTAACACGTTTGTAGAAAAAATAAATTACCTTAGTTTTTTCGCCGACGGCTATTGTGAAATACCCTGAGCGCGCTAGAGCCATTATTTATTTTACACTTTTTTTGCATTCTTTCAGCCAATTCCAGACTGTTCTATCTTTTCCACGACACTATAAAAGGCGATAGAAGGCTTTACGAGGGTCATTATTAAATCGACTTTTGAACGGTTCAATTGTTGACATTTATGACCTAATCGTTAGCATAGTTAATTGCTAATAAAAAATATATAAAACGCAGATCCGTGTTTTATACGAGGTGCTTCACAACAGTATATATTAAAAAATGTACCATTATGAACAGTAGTGTCATTGGTTTTTAGCCGTCTACTATTATTAATAAATAAATAAATGAAACCATTCATATAACTGACACAGTTCTGTTAAAAAATAAATAAATTTAAATTTTTAGGTAAGTCCTAATGTGCTAGAAGAAAGCGCTGTTTCGGATGATGTTTTAAGTCCAGAAAGGGAAGGGGTTGTTTGGGATCTCATTTTACTGAGGCAGGTCTGTTAGGTCTTTTAGAGCACGCTGCAAGCAGTTTTCATGCAGCAGCTATGTATGAGCCCATGAATGACATTTATCGAGTTTTAATTCCTATTGCTGAGAATAATAGAGATTTTAAGAAGTTGTCCAACATTCACGGGTAAGGTTCTTTTAATTTTATTTGAAAGTAATATGTGAATTATTAAAAAAAAATTGTCTTTTGTAATTTTAATTTATATCATGAAGGTTATAATTTTTTATTAATTATTGTGAATTATAATCTACTGAGAAAAAAATTGGCTAAATAATGTAAAGATCGCTGGCAATAAATTAAGTTATTAATGGTTTTTACAGAAAACTGCATGATGCATATACAAGAATTGACCAGTTGCATGGCAAAAGGATGTTTGGAACATACTTTAGAGTTGGATTTTATGGTTCTAAATTTGGAGATTTGGACAAGGAAGAATTTATTTATAAAGAACCCACTCTTACAAAGCTTCCAGAAATATTTAGTAGACTAGAGGTAATCTAAAATGTTTTCTTTTCATAATCTGAACGTTTTATTGAAATTATATGTTAAATTTAGTGTCTAGTTAGTGTATTTATATGTTAAGTTACCTATGTATTTTTTAGAATTTTTACGCTGAACGTTTTGGTGCCGAACACGTATTAATTATTAAGGATTCCAATGTCGTGGATTTAACTTTACTTGATCCTGATAAAGCTTATATTCAAATTACTTATGTTGAACCATATTTTGAACAGTTTGAACTAAGGTATCGACAAACTCATTTTGATCGGAATTTTAATATAAGTAAGTAATAACCTTTTAGTAGTGGGAACTATTATATCTCGTCTGTATTGTATTGATTTGAGTGTTATCCGGTGATACTAACTACATACTTTAAAGTAAAATTTTAGGTTAGGATCATGTGTAATTTTTTATTATGCTATTTATTTTTCGCTTATTTTTTTCGGTTATAGATAAAACAAATAAAAAAATTGTTTTAAGACCTTATTCTGTATATTTCAAGTTCATATAAAACATGCATAACTTTTTTTTTTTAACCAAATTTATTTTAAGTTTTGGTCTGTCACTGCACACATTAACCAGATACTTTATTGAACAACTAGAAATGTTCCATATATTTGATGTTGCTTTTTTTAAACTTAAGTAAAAGCTTTGACTTAAATTGATATTTTAATTATTAGTAGTATTGTCGTTTTATTCGCTAAAACCGCCCATTTTCAGATAAAGTTTAGTTAAATTTTATAACGGGTATATTAAAATATTTGTGTTTTTATATTAATTATACTGATCAATATTTAACTTTTTTGCTGTTTACATTTTATTGGCTGTATTCGTGTTTTAGAAAGATTTGTGTACGCCACACCATTTACTTTGACTGGCAAGGCCCATGGTGAACTTAAGGAGCAATATAAACGAAAAACAATTTTAACCACTGCAGTTCACTTTCCCTATGTGAAAACAAGAATACAGGTTGTGTCTCGAACTCAGATTACTCTAACTCCGATTGAGGTAAAAATTATCTTTTAAGAGCATTAAAAAGCAAAATATGTATTCCATGTTCAAGTGTAAATTTGGATTTAAATATTTTATGTGTACATATTTCTAAATTTTCTAGTGAGACCAGAGGTTGATCTAACTTGTATTTTTATATATTGCGCATCAATGCAGATTATTCTAAAGAAAATAAGAAAGAGAAACTTTAACGAGGGCCTCATTAGTATTATAGCAGTCAACCTGTCGTAGAGAGAAATTCTAGCGAAGGCTAAAAAAGCATAGACAAATAAAAATAAACAACTGTATTCCGCAGTGAACGCTTAGAGAAACTTTAACGAGGGCCTCATTAGTATTATAGCAGTCAACCTGTCGTGAGAGAAATTCTAGCGAAGACTGAAAAAGCATATAGACAAATAAAAATAAACAACTGTATTCCGCAGTGAACGCTTTTAGGCATAACTCTGTGGTACATCCTGTATGATGAACTTTTAGGATGAAAATGCCTAACGATGTCACACTGGTGAGTTTTGCCGATGATGTTGCCATGGTGGCAACAGCAGAGAACAAAAAGATTTTAATAAATTAGCAAATATGGGCTTGCAACGGGTTGTAAACTGAATGGAAAATAAACATCTAAAATTAGCACCAGAAAAGACTGAAGGTGCACTACTGACCAAGAAAAGGACAAATAACGTTTAATGTTCAGGACAAAATGAATCAACAAACTGGGTCAATAAAATACCTCGTAGTTTAGCTGGATACCAAGTTCATCTTTACCGAGAAAAGAATGTCAATCAAATAGTTGTAAACACTAAAAAGACTAAAAAATTAATGCTATTAGCCGTTACTTTGTGGTAATTAATCATGAAGAATCTGATAAATAAAACTACTATGTATTTTACCAGTAAAATATATTCACAATTGTGACTGCAGTTTCAACTCACAGTCATTTTCAAACGAATATTTCTTACAGACTAAAATATCAATACAAAATAAAGTCAGTTTATACCCCTCAGTGGTAAATTTATTCTTTGGGAAGCGATGGAGCAATTAACAGTTTATTACGGTTTGACGACAGTAAATAGCAGGGAAAATACAAGTTCGGTTGGTCATTAAGCACATGTACATTCATATTTTTATTACCTTTGTATATCTGTAGGGATTCTTACTTATAAACTCCTGATTTATCGAATTTGTTGGTTTTATCTTTAGCGTATAAATAATATTCGATATATTGTTCTGAGATTTAAAAGCAACTTTAATATTGTGTTTAGATTACGGACTTTAAAAATATGTGTTTAGTTTATGAAATTGCAGGAAGTTAAAATTATGTAATTTAGGTTAATAATTTATTTAAATGAATTACCTAATTTTTCCCATTTTGATGATTACTGTAAAAGTCCTGCGGGCGCTGGTATAACCCTTGCACCTTTCTTGCATCCGTATTAAAAATATTATTTCATCAAATATCAGACTTTTGGTTCTTTTCCACGTAACTATAAAAGGTGATATGAAGCTTTACAAGGGTCAGGGTTAAATTGACTGCCGAGACTAAAGACATTGACAATCAAACAATTAATAAAAAGGTGTATTACGACTATCCGTGTTTTTATACTAAGTGTTAGGGAACAATATAATAAAAAGCTTAGATCTCAAAATAAAATCATTTGGCCATTATCTATTTGCATGGATATATCTAGCTTGATTTTCCATAATCAGATTGTATGTATATTTTATTTTTTAGTCATTTCTTAAAAGCCAATACAAGTAATATCTTAATTACAGGTGGCCATTGAAGATATACAAAAGAAAACCACAGAATTAGCCGCTGCCACCCAACAAGAACCACCAGATCCAAAAATCCTACAAATGGTACTACAAGGTTGCATTGGTACAACAGTTAATCAGGGACCTTTAGAAATGGCATTAACGTTTTACCTAGTGATGGCAAAACGCTTACTAGGCACCAAAATAAACTTAGACTTTGTTTCAAGGACTTTTCAAAAAGTAAGTCGTTTTGATACGTAAATCCATGTTATTGCAATAACTAAGTGTTTTGTTTACTTAGTTTTTGCTGCATTTTAACTACCAAAAGACTTTATTTTTTTAGAATATATCTTAACTGCTTCTCTGTAGCTCTGTTATCAGTGTCTACTTATCAAAAAAACTATAAAAAATATTACCGATTTTGAGTTAAAAAACTTATTCGGCATGTAATATTATAAAAAATTTAAATATCTCTACGTTACTCTCAATGGACAGTATGAACTGCGGTAACAATTAAGATTTTTCTCTAATAAGGTAATAAGAAAACAGTTTGCAATGTGAACACTTAAAATTATTTTTTTTTTTAACTAAATAACCCATTACTTTTTTAAGAGTGCTAGACAAAAAAATTAAATATCCTTTTACATAACTTTCAGTCGATAATAGGAACAGTGGTAACATTTAAGATTCTTTTGTTTACTGGTACCTATTATCAAAGGAAGTTATGGTAATAAGGATACTGTTCTCAATTTGTAATGAGAATACTTAAAATTGTGTTTTTTTTTTCAAAAAACCAAATAACATATTGCTTTTTAAGAGTGCTTGATATATTACAATCATCTGGCAGGTTGCCAGACAGAAAGTCAATGAGGATAAAACAGGCAGTAGGGAGAATAGGCCGGTTTTTCATCCTCCGTCCCCCGGGGGAGCTTATCATCTTAATATCTCTGACGTAATTAAATATTTAGGAATCTTGTGTGACGCGTTATTTGGGGCGTGGCCAATACTATCTGTCAAATGTCAAATGTCACCTGTCAAATGACATCTGTCACCTGTCATATGTCAAAAACCACGTGACTTGGAAAATGGTCGTTATGCGTAGGATACTTGTGCTAAGACCTAATATTGATTTGCGCAAACTCGGAAATTTTAGGTTATGTCGTTCGAGCGCTATCGACTAAAATCGTTTTTTAACCCTGATGATGAGTCTAAGACGCGCGATTTAAATTTTTTAAAATTAGTGTAACGTCGTACCTATCGAATAGCGAAAACCGCATGGCGCCATCTTTAGCCATAAAGACGCTACAGCTGTTTAAAAATCGTCGAAATTCATCAATTAGCGATTAGGACGGTAACCCTATAGTAAATTGATCATTGTGGGCTTTATGCTTTAACATCAGGCTTACACGTGGGTCTAATATGGTTATTTTAGCGTCCTACACAGGTACTAAAATAATGGCGTCTGTCAGCTGTCAAATAGCACCTGTCAACTGTCATATTTCGCAAACCACGCGACTTAGGAAATTTAGCTTACGTGGATGAGACATAATTAAGGGTCCTACGCATGCGTTAAAATAATGGCGCCTGTCAAATGTCAGCTGTCACTTGTCAAACGTCAAACCTAACATGTAGGGCCCCACGCTTAAGCACCAGGCCTGGGGTTAGGCGTGGGGTGTGGAGCCTTATTATATTTATTTCGCAATTTTTGAATATTAAATAATAAAACACATTGTATATATTAAATTAATTTATTTAGGCCACATTGTTACATTTAACATCAAATTACAATTACAGAACTATTACTTTCTACTAACTATACTTAACCTAAAATTACAAAGATGTTTTATATACCAAACCTATGAAATAGGATATTTAATTACAAACTCAACAGATATTCTAGTATGTGATTTTAGTTTATCCCTAAAAACGTAATTTTATCATCAAATTTAACTCTTGCTGCAGTAAATCGCTTGGTACTTTATATTTTTTTGTTAATAAAAGTTTTTACAGGCGAGTCAATGTTAACATATTCAATTTTAATTTTATTAGGAAACATAAAAAGTCAAATTTTAAACCATTTATAAAAAGATACCTTTGATGACCCTTTTGCAAGTCAACATTATATTCATGTAACATTACAAAGCCTTTTCGGAATATCTTTCAAATATTTTCCTAAGCTTTTTGATAGGGATGTTTTAAAATTTACGTCCGAATTTGTCGACCCGTCAATGATACGGGTCACTATGTCTAATAAATTTATTCAATGATACCAGCTTCTCTAACTCTTCAAATACATCTTTTTTTCATGAGAGTTATTACCATACATTTTTTCCATTTAACAATTTTAATCTATCCACAAGCTCATTTGGATCATCCCAGTAACACAGAAATTTTTTATTGGAAAATGTTTTGAAATTTCAAAGAAACTGACGACATCTTTGGAAGCCAAAACCCCTTGAGGGTTGTGCACGTGTAATTCGTAATTGTTGTCACGCTCTCGGGCTTTCTTATTTTCCTTTTTTATACGTTCAAGTAATGGTTTAATTGTTAGCATATATTTGATACCCCTGTTTCCATGTGTTCCTTTTTCTTTTTCTTTACCCCTTTGCATTTAGCAAAAAAATTTTTTGCAAAGGTTCGTTCATCCAGTGCGGTTAATTTTTTTTTTTAAGGGATTGGTTTTTAAAAAAAATTTCTATAGCCCAGGAGTTCGAAAAAATTTTTCTCCTTTAATATGAAATATCCTCCGTTAAATTCCAAGCCAGAATCACCAGTTAGATGATCGGTCAAAATCATGTTTTAAATATGTGCGATCGTACTTTTTTCCCGGGATATTATAAACCCTTTTTACGTTCTTCGGTAGCGGACCATACTGATCAGATAGTTCCTAAAGGACCCCCCTTCCCGCAATATTCCATGGAACAGGGGTTTTTTGAAATTTTCGACTCAAAAATTTCGTGTAAAAGGGTCTTTATTAAAGGTTATGTTCATACATGGGTTCTGTTTAATCAGCTTCCCGCCATCGTTTTATCCAGACTTTGGGTGGACATCTTCTCGTATCTCGACATTAATTGAATTTTTTCTTATATTCTTCCTCTTTTTGGACACCCTGTCATGTTTTTGAACAGGGCCAGTAAAATTAAGGGGGGAAACGGGTTTTTATTATGTCGGAGAAAAGGTTCACTTTGTCGTCTTTACAGACTTGGGGTAAATGGTGCAGATTGTTTACCATACTGCATCGACTCGGATATTATTTTTGCCAAAGGATTATAGGGAAAATTTCCAATGTCGCATTTTCATAAGGCCAGCTTTCGAATATAATCTAGTTCTTTTACATTGCGCGAATGTTCGTCAAAGTTTTAGAATGTGGGTGCTTTTTCAAACTGGGCCTTTTCTGGTCGCTGATCACTAGAGCTCTGATTCTTTAATGCACCTCGGCTTGCTCACCCAATTCCCTTTTAACCAAATATTTTACGAATACTATTGAAGCCTAATTATTCTGCGTTTAACATCCTTATCAAGCTTGTTCAAATCCCCTGGTTTGGGAAACCCTTTAAAATTTTTAAGGATAAGTGTTAATAATTTCCCAACAGTCTTCTTCCCTTATCCAAATAACGGGGCTGTATTTCCAAAAACGGCACCATCAAATAACGGGACCGTTTTTAAAAAACGGCACCGTTTCCCCAAAAAACCCCGTATTTTCAAACAATGGGACCGTTTTTCGAAAAATTTCTGTAAATTTTCCAATAACGGAAATGTATTTTTCCCAAAAAACGGGACCGACAAATAACGGGACCGTTTTTCCAAAACGCACTGTATTTTCAAAAACGGCACCGTTTTTTCCCAAAAACGACACTGTATTTTCAAATAACGGCACAAATTTTAAATAAAGACCGTATTTTCAAATTAAAAGCCCTGTTTTTAAATAACGGCACTGCCCAAAAAACGGCACTGTATTTCCAAATAACGGCACCGTATTTTAAATAAAAGGGCCTTTTTTTTGGCAAAAAGATTTCAAAAAAACCCTGTTTTTAATAAAACCGTTTTTCAAATAACTGATTTTTTATTAACCAGATCCTTTTTCCTTTAAGTAGCCTCCCAGATGGGGTTTCCGAAAATGATTTGATGTACAATGACTACAGAGTATAGGGGAAGCTTGGAATAGAACATCTTGTAACCCTTTGATGCTTTAGTAGTGACTTTGGGTTTATAAACAAACCGAGAGAGGGGTATGTATTTTAAAAATTAATATTCTTATATAACAGTTAGTATATAAAGTTTGTCTTTAGACATGCAGGTTTTAAAATCAAACAAGAAAATTCTATTAAGAAGAGGCAAAAGGGATTCCTTTCATGACTTTTTCACAGCGAGGGTGCACTGTGGGCTGAAAAACTCACGACCTCCCTCAGCTGCTGAAGTAGCCCTTTTAAAGGGATTTACTTGTGGGAAAAAATTCATCCTACAGGACTCCTCAAAATCGGAGGTTTTCTAACATTAGTACCCCTTGCCGGTTTAAGCAATTGGCGTACGAGGAACTGCGGGGGTAAATGCAGGAAAAGTCTAGGAATGCTGCAGCCAAGTTGAAGGAGTCTCAGCGACATAACGAAACAATGGGAACTTAAACTCTTGGAAAAACTGGAAGCGGTTTATATTGAAATTTACAAGGGGGGGTCTAGTTCTATAAAATTTAGCCTTATAAATAATTTTAAATACAGAATATATTTTTCAGTTTTAAATGAAATTTGGGAAACCTTTGTTTGAGTGGTAACAGTTCAATTTTAAAAAACTAATTATACTCCCCTCTTGATCTGAGGGGTGAAAAATGAGTATGAAGGTTGATTGTTTAGAAACTTAATTATTCCAATATTGATAAAACCATTTAAAAAATTTTATGTTGGTGATATTATTTTGGAATCCCCATGGTACGAAATAACTGCAATAAATGATTATCTACAGACAATTATGACAAATGAAAGTAACAAAATTAATTGACCTAAGTCAAAGGGGCAATGTAAATACGCTCAAGTGTGAGCTTGAATGTTTTTCTTTTGGTTTGATTTTATTAAGAAAATTTTAAGTTGTTAGGTTTCATTATTTTGCTACAGCCCAATATTCAGATCTCAAACCCTGTAAATATTTTATTAAATTGTTATTAAAAATGAGGTAATTTTGTTGAAGGGTATCACAATAATAAGTTTTTTTAACAATACATAATTTTACCATCATTTTCGGCTGGTTTTAAAAAATAAAATTAAAAAGGGATTTAGTAGGTTCTACAAGGTTTTGTTTGTTTGAAACTGATCGATCAAGACGGGAATTGGTTGACTTTCAGGGGAGAAATTATTACTAAGAATGCAAAGAAAATCTATATGGCAAACGTTTTGTATCGGGTTTATCAGTTTTTAACAAACGCTGTACAGAGCAGACTTAGGGGTTATTAAATATAACCCCAAGAAAATTACCGATTGAACAATTTAAAAATACGAAAATAAATACCTGGCAAAGATATAATCTTATAAGAAGTTTAATCTAGAAGGAAGACTTAAAAGGAGTTTTTTCGCACCCTTCCGGAAACTTTTTAAAACAATTTTTTCTTTTAACCTTTTTGGGAGAAATTCTTTAAATTGGAAAGGTTTTTTATTTTTAATTAATATCCTGAATATCAGCAACCATGAAAGGTTTTTACAATTGCTCCCCAAAATTAAAAAAAATATAAAATGCTGTGGGAGTATGATGATGATTTTACCCCGATATCGTTGACCCGACCACTGAAGTTTTAATGTTTGTGTACCGCTAAAAAACCCTACTAGAGGGTTGAAGACTTTAAAAAAATCTCAATTTTTTAAGCACGAATTGGTGTTAGGAACTTTCTATAATTTATTATTAATAATACGGCCCATGCAGAAAATGTAGTTATATTGATAAGATTGGGTTTTGGGGGCTACCACATAATACAAGGGATCTGATGTCGAACGAAGAGCTTTTAAAAATTATTGAAAATGGAACCGAATTGATATCGGTTTTAAGGGAACTCAGAAATCCATCAGTTCAACTGGAAAACAACTGTAAGATTTCGGTGCAGGTGGAAAGGCCAGATGGGGTAATTTTAGGTTTTCAAACAGCCGAAAGGATAAAAAATTTTTTAAAAAAAGGGAGCTATTTGATCAGTAATGTATCAATGTAAAAAACTTTTAAATTGGAATTTTATCCAAGATAATTTAAATCTGGAATTTCAAAAAGGGCTAATAGCTTTTCTTTTGAAATGTATTCCGAATTTCAGAATTTTAAAAAGAAAACCACTTTTTACTCCAAAACTTTAAAAAGTATATTTTAATTTGTAATTTATTGTTCAAAGGGCAGAATGAAATATTAAATTCTGTTTTTATTGATAAGACTAGAGATTGAAACAAAAAAAAACTTTCCCAAACACCCGTGCCTACTGTTTAATTATTCATGACAAACTTTAGATATTCACCATTAATAGTATCTGTAAGAAAGATTTAAAATATATTTTTTTCCCTTTCATAGAGATAATTGTAATTTTAGGTTAAGTATAGTTAGTAGAAATGTTGTATTGTAATTTTATGTAAAAAGTTGTAGCAAATTTTAAATAAATTTTTTTGTTACCTGTATATGTGGTTTAAAAAAATTAATTTATAAATGGTTTTTATTTAATATTCAAAAATTGATAAATATAAGGGTTTTAACCCACGCCTAAAACCCCGCCTGGTGCTTGGGGGTGGGCAATTTTTTGTTAGGGGTTTTACGTTTGACAAGTGACAGCGGTTGACAGGCATATTTTAACGCATTGGACCTATATGTCTCAAACCAAGTTAAATTTCCCAAGTCGCGTGGCTATAAAGGACAGGTGTTTTTGACATGAAGCCCCCATTATTTTAGTACCTGGAGGACGCTAAAAAACCCTATTAACCCAATGAAGCCCGATGTTAAAGCGAAGCCACAATGATCATTTCATGGGTTACTTCCCAATCATAATTGATGAAATTTTACGATTTTTTAAAAATTGCTCTTTATGCCAAAAAATGGATGCGGTTTTTGCTATTCTTAATAGACGTTAAATTAATTTTAAAAATTTTTAAAACCACTGTCTGACGTCACAGCGCATAAAAAAAACAGTAAAGCGTTATTCGTGTTTCAATACATTGTCACATTTTAAGCGAGGTTTAATTTTATTACGGCATTATTTACGTGGCTACAGTCAAAAAATTGAAGTTGCTGTTAATATCAAGAAACATTCACAGCTGTTTAAATGAGTAATATGTACGAATCACAAAATAAATAGTGTTTTGTGCCTCTTTACGAGCACATCTGGAGTACACCAAACAAAATTTTGTTTGTGTGCCTAGGGGATTATGAGAGTAAGAAACGATGGTTTACAGCAGTGATATCCCAAAATCAAAAAGTGTTTTTTTCTGTTGTGAAGACCACTTTAATGTAAGTTAAAAATATATGGGGTTGTAATTAACAAATACTAAATACCTACATGAATATATTTTTTCTAATTTGGTTTAAATATTAAGAGTGTTGTAAAAAGATGTTTTATTTTATTTACATTATAAAATAAATACTTACAATACTGCTATTGCACCTCTGATTTCGGCTGAAATAAAACGTTCGTCATTTTTAATGTAATCCATCACCATAAACATATCCACAGAGGGTAAATTGTTTGTAGAAGCCTCAACAAATCCTTTGTTAGCCATAATAAATGAAAAACACTTTATTTAGCCGCGCAAAATAAAACAAAATACTAGTAATGTCGTGATTTACCGCAGCACAACTGAAAACATAGAAAATCTATACGAAAATAATCTGTATTTATATGCGATGTGACGTCACGAGTCGTTTTGCAGTCCCTTTAAACTTCTCCGTTTTACCTTCTTTTTATACCTAAAATATTCGATACTTGCTCTTTTATTCGGACTTGTGAGATTATAAAATTGACCTGGGGACCCAGTCCCTGTGAATTTATGTGTTTTTTGCTTTGTTTAAAATATATGGATAATACCCAATTGTGGAGCTTCTGTGGAAAAAGACTTGATTTTTTAAAGCATTTTATATTTCGGATATTATTATTATTTTCTATTGAATTTAAAAAAAACCCAAGATAAGAAAAACATACCTAAATTCCGGTAGCTTTTAACTGCCTGGAAATAAGGTTAGGAGAAATTCCAATAGCAGTGAGTTAGAATAGGAACTTTAGGGTACGATTGCTGGTATGCAATTTAGCATAGAATATGTCTTAATAGTTAACAGAAACAAATAAAATAATTTAAAATAAATAAAAAGGGAGACAACTCTGGCAAGGCAGCATAAGCGGGAAATGTAAGAGTAAAAGGGGAAATTAATTATTTGGCAAAACATTTAGCATTTTGCGGTTAAAAGGATACTCCTATCCAAAATATCATAAAAGTTTTACCTTAGGCCCTTGATAGAAACCAAAATTATTTGCTGCAATTTAAACAAAAAAGCACTTTATTTTGTTGGGATCTTCAAAATAAAAATTGAATCTTCGGGAAAGTAATTTTGTGCTTTAATGTGGGTCCCATATTTAAGTAGATATCTATTACTCTAGGAAATTGTAATTTTGGTAATTTTTTACTAATTAATTGGTCAATAGGCCAAAAATATATTTAGCAATTGCAAAATAAAAACATTTTTATATATTTTGGCTGCAAAATGCTAAGTTAGAGTGTACTTGAACCTTTCATATTTCTGTAGCTAGTTTAATTATAAGTATCTTCATTTTAATGCCGTTACAAAGTTAATTAAATTAGCAAAAACTTATTAAAAATGCAAACTGAAGGCGTGATCGTACTCAACAAGAACTTGATTAAGGAGTCACAATTTGCAAGTTGCAAATGAACTTTGGAAAACTCTTCTCATAAACTCCAGATAATGACTGAAAGTTGAGTTTATGACCTCGAGTCGATTTATAACCCCTCATAGCGGAGCTTGCATGTATAAAAGATAGCGAGAACTTCCTCAGGAGAAATCTCCAAAACATTTACCGAGTCGCTGCGGATAAAACTAGGCATGTTTAACATGAAATAATGATGTTAATAAAAGTTTGCCCTCGAGATGCACGAGTAGATTATTTAGCCTTTGATGTTAAAGTGTGGTAATTTGTTCACGCGTTAGTTTATCATGTACAAAAAAGTTAATTTTAGGACCCTATTATTATGTTCTTTTTCTTATAATGAGACAACCTACGAAGGCTTTAAGCCTTAGTACCACCGTGAGTGTCTTAAGGAGGGTAAATTAGTTTTTAACGTTTAAAGAGTTAGACAATGTTATGGTTAATAACACTAAAATCTTGGACTTCCATTGTCTTTATGTGTTAATTGATACACAACGTTTCGGTTAGTGATGTATCCCCAACCGTTTTCCAGTGATAACTAAAACTATTCTTAAAAGCTATGACCAACTATCCGTTAAATCGTTGTTCACCGAAGATTGACTGTCTTTTCACGGTTCAGCGACGGCAGCCAGATATTCGGAATATCGACACTAGGTTTGCTAAATAAATCTTGGTTGTTTGCAATTATTACAGCTTTTTAAATTTCCTTTTTTCAGTGGGTTTCTTTGTGAATAATTTTGCTTTCGACCATTGTATGCGGTGTTGTTTGACCGTGCGTGGTCGGCAATCCGTGATTTCGACGTTTCACCTCGTTCCGTATGTTTTTTGTGTTCTTTAACCCTAAGTTCGAGTGGTTTTTTTTGTTTTCACGATATATAGCTCACCACATTCACAGGGAATTTGGTAGATACAGTCAAAATTTAAAGGAGCTGTAATAATTGTAAACAACCAAAATGTATTTAGCAAACCTAGTGTCGACCTTCTGAATATCTGGCTGCCGTTGCTGAACCAAGAAAAGTCGGTCTAGCTTCGGTGAACAACGGATAGTATATAAGGTCGTAGCTTTTAAGAATAGTTTTAGTTATCACTTGAAAACGGTTGGAGAGACATCACTAACCGAAACGTTGCGTATCAATTAAAAAATAAAGACAATGGAAGTCCAAGATTTTGGTGTTGGTAAATTAGTTTAATAAAACGGGTAGCTGCGAGGAGAGGAGTTATATCGGATAATAGGCCCTGTACCTGAGACCTTCGCCTAATATCTTTTTCATACGAAATTTTGTAAAAAAGCTGCGTTAAAAAGGATATGGACGTCACAAGGGGCTAACCACACATATTTGCTGACACAGGCTACTGCGGCTAGGTTCCAATAGTGCACCTTAAATACGAGTGGAGTGAATAGAATAGCAAGCGGAGCTAATCCGAGTATTAAAACGCTCTGGATTTTTAATCAGTGGATAAGAATCATTACCATGTATTTATTTTGAGTAGAATACAATAATATGTTTATTTTCGTTTGACACAAAACACCGGAACGAAAAATGGTTTAATAAGTCGGTTATCCCAATAACTTATCAGGTGTTTTTTTTTAATGATAATGAAGATATTTTTGTGCTTTAGGTTGTTCTCTGTAAAAATAATTAATTTTAATTGTGTTAATTGTGACGGATTTTGACGCTGTAATCACGTTTTACATTTTTTATAAAGCATATTTAATTGACATTAAACCGATTTATCTTAAATCAAAATAAAGGTACGCGATAGATTTCCTGGAATTGCTATAAATAAAATAAAGTAACGGAGCAAAAAAGTAATATTGGAACTCAGCAACACTTGTTTTGTACAAACCGTTTTGGTCCGACATCAACTTTAAAGGGCCAGACGTAAACTTTAAATTGTAATTACGCCGAAAAAATTTTCTAAGAAAAGATATTTAAGAGATGGTTCTGTAATGGGCAAAGGAAAATATTTTAAAAGACCGACATATCCCCTACATACATCATCGTTGGTTGACCTCAGTAAAACAAACGGCTCTAGGATAAAATCAAAAGACTAAGAGTTGTATAAGACACCATTTCTCAGATGAAATAGTATTCCAAAGGCAAGCTGATTTGGGTACATACAAAGGTTGTTTAAAGCTGCTGTGGCTATGGATATAAGGTGTTAGTACCAATTAAGATTATCGAAAGTTAAGCATACGAGATTAAATGACTGTTTTTCAGAACTTGGCCGCCTATAGTCAAAGAGTGAGTATTGGCAGACTTTTTTTACGAGGCACTAATACATTGAACTGAAGATTATTGGTGACTTAATATCGTATTATCTGAGGGTCCTGTGAAAGAGATATCTGCAATTGAGTTGTCCGTTTTTTAAATCAGGCTCAGAAACTATTTAAAAAAATTAAATATTAGAGTAACGAGTACTCTGGTAAGCAAAAACACGGTTGAAATTATTTGTGGAAAAGAAAATATTTTTGATGTGAAAAAGGAATAGTTAGTGACATTACTGAGCCCTGGGCTACTACAGTATTAATTTCGTAGAAGCTGGAGTAGTGATCATCTAGAATAACTGATATACAATACTAGGTTGTAATACCTTAGAAAAAAGCGCATCGATCTGATCAAAAGCTTTGGATATATCAAGACGTCAAGGTACTTAAGGGGCTTACTTGAGCTATGTGAAACAAATTAAAAAATTACTTTAGATCTTTTGTAAGAAAATCCGTCATGTATAGTTTTGTTTTTCTAAGTGCTTTACAATTTTAGAATAAAGATCTTTTACGTTACCTTGCAAAAAACCCGAAAAAGGAAAAAAAAGATAGTCTGGTGCATGTTTGGTAACACATTTTTTAAACGACTGCTAATATGACATTTTCTGGCATTTGGAGAAAAATGGCTGGAAGGCCAAGAGTGGAACAGGCAGCAAACTGTTTGGCAAAAAGTTTGGTTTTCCTTTAGGGATATAAACAAATATGTTTTTAGATATTGGAGATAAAAGAGATTAAGTACAAGAGGTTGATGTTTTTTGCAAAATACCAAAAAAATTTACTGATAACCGAACAAGAGAAAACTTCATGTGTTATGTGATTGTTAAAAATATGTTAAAAATATTAAATAAATAAAATTAGGTTGGCAACTTTTTTATTCACCTAGAATTTTTAACACAAAACATTCGGCATAAAGCTAGTGTTTTCTTAATGCAATGTTAGTTGTGGTTTGTACTTAAAAATTTTTTAACTCATCGCAAATTCTGTCTATAACAGCAATTAAACAAAACGTTTTGTTTGAAAACAGTGAAATGTTCTAAGTCAATTCCAGTAAAAGAAACTCAGAAGGCAACTTTTATTCGCACCTTAAAGTAAAAACCCCGAATCATAAAAACAAACGATCAAAGACCCAAATAAAAACCATTTGGAACTAATAAAAATGGAATTGACGCAGAGATATCTCGAACCTCTATAGAGAGTAAATAGGAATAGATAGTGTTATTGCAGCTATCGGGAAATATTATCTCATTTCCATTCTTTGAAAAGATAGAAATTTTCTTGTTTTACTCTAAACTTCATAAACTGGGTGTTGCGTTGACAAACGGGATACTGCAAATTCCATGTAAAATAAGCAGTAGTCAAATATTGACCTTTCCATTAATTTTAGATATCACCAAAAATACCTACGTAAAATAAGGGCCAGGTTAATATCCAAAAATATTGGCCCCTTATAGTACTGACACCTAAAACCAGACCATGTTCTGTCTCACAATTATGTTCCACTTTTATTTGACTTGGCAAGTTTTTTACTGATCTGTCGTTATTAATTAATGAATGAACTTGCCAAGTCAAAAATGTAATTACTGATTTTTTAGATAATTTTTAGATATTAGTACTTTAAGAGGCCAAGATTGTTGAACAGGAACTTGGCCCTCATTTTACATAAGCATTTTTGGTGAGTTTTTTTTTATTCCAAAAATGGAAGGGGAAGATATTTGTTTTCCCAGTAAACCTTGCTGTGTAGGTAAAACCTAACCTTTAAATGGAATATGAAGTACAAAAAATGGTTATTTTAAAGCCCTTTAAATCGCGTCTCTTGAGGTAAAATATAGCAATATTTTTTGATTTAGTAAATAAGATCCTTCTATCATTTTAAATTCTAAAACAATAACCCTAAAAACACAAGTTCCCAAGGTAACGTCCAGGCTGACATGGGAATGTCAAAAAGAACGGAAAGTCCTGGGAGAACGCAACAGGGTAACTCTCCTGTGGGTACCAGGACATTCGAGAATAGAAGCAACGAAAAAGCGGATGAGCTAGGAAAACATGGATTATCCACACCATATTTTGGACCAGAACTTACCCTTGGAGTGACCAAAACCATAGCACGAGGGCGAACCAGGAAATGGATCCACAACAAACACAAGAAAAACTAGGAAAACCTTAGTAGAATGAGACGTGAAAAAGGCTTCATAAGGGGTCCATCCCGAAGGAGAAACTATTCAAACAAAGTAGGAAAAGACTTTGCATTAAAGTATGGTTGCTAACAGAGCACGATAATCTAAGTGGACACCAACACAAGATAGGCTCATACAATGGGGACCACCCAAATTGCAGAATGTGCAACGAGTGGAAAGAAACAGCCTACCATATACTGTGCGAATGTGAAGCGTTGAATCACAAAAGACAGGCATTATTTGAGCAACCGGAATTATCAACCAGCCAGTCTCGGGGTTATACAAAGTTGTAGAAGGAACAAGACTAATGAGAGGATTGATATAAAAGATAATGGGAGATTAGGCACAAAAATCCCAAGAGGCTGCGCTGCCTTCGGTAGTGAATCAAGACGGCTCCCAGGAAGAAAAAGAAGAAGAGGACAAACACAAGTTCAATCAGATTACAAACTTCTAAAATACCCCCCAAATACATAATATTACCGGCCCTGTCCTAAAACCTACCTACATACCAGTTTTACTTCCTTGTCAGTCAGTTGTAAAATGGGCGATTTTACAAATCTAATATCTCAGAAAACACTTGACAAACTTCTTTAAATTTGTTACATGTAATTAGAATACCTGTGTGAATTAACATACCAAATATATACCTTTATGTGGTAACGATAAAATAAATTATACGGGGAAAAACATGCTGAAACGTTTCGTGTAATATGCACGTGCGCCTATATACAAAATGAAACACTAATGTTTACTAAAAAGGAGCAGAATTAGCAATAAGATATCCTAATTAAATATATCACTATGATCATGTCGTAGACTAAATTATATCGGATTTCCGGGCTTATTTGCCGTTATCTGTTGGTATTTCTACCTGACGTTTCGTCTACTACTACCCAGACATTATCAAATGTTAATGCAATTCTGTATACTACTAGTGTCGAAAAGGGGTTTCTTTTATCTTTAGCAGATCTTAAGCTTAGTTGTGTTGTGGTTCTTGGCTTAAAAACAGTTTTTATTTTGTGTTTTCCAACATCCTTCCTATTCGATCTGTTTTCGACATTTTTAATGTAGGGCCGGGCCGTTGTTTTTTCTAAAGTATGCTCTCAAAACCTGACTGGGGCTCTCCGTATTGTATTAATAAAAAAAAGCAAACACTAAAAATACGTAAAAAGATATTTAAAACAAAACGCGGAACATAATACGCTCCTAGAACGCACAGTTTTACCTTGCCACAGGCTGAAATATCTGGTGGTTTTAGCACTAGAAGATATAAGAAAATTAGCTTCCTAAAACATTTCCAACTTCGCTAAATCCATGGGAATTAATGTAATCAACTAACCAAAGTACCAACAAAAGGTAATTTTAGATTCAAGTGGAGTAGGTCTCAGTTGAGCCAAGCGACCTCGTTCTCCACAATACAATATAAATAATACAATTAACAAATTACACCGCCACATTTGAATATTCGGCATTTGCGATATATGAACAATTATCGCCCCTTTTTTGTTTGTTAAAGCCCTACAAACTTTTTTCCCAATATTAAATTTGAATAAATAAACCGTCTTTGGGTAAATGGGGATAAAGGAAATATTAAAAACGTGTTCGACGCTTTTAATAATTAAAAGTAGCCTAAGTTTTTAATAAAAAGAACTTAAGTTTTTAATTATGACCAAAATTTTCACCAACATCTGCATAATACCTAAGTTATTTAAACAAAACCAGTAATTAGTGGCTGTTTTAATTAAAAGGCGGGTTTGCGGATAAAGAGTTATTTATGAAAAGTTTGTTTTCTAAAAGCAATTAAGGAAATAAGTAAGAAACTTAACATCAGTATCGATATATTTATTAAACAATTTTTTTTTCTAATCGCATGATAAGTTCTGTAAAAAATTATCCATACAGGGTGTATAAACAATATCTTAGCCTGTTTGTTACCGACGTTGGTTGGATGTGTCTTAAACAATATAAAAATACCGATATAACTTCTACTAACTTAAAAATAAAATTCGTTAGACTGCGTAATACAATTTATATACTTGGTATTTCATATAATATCGCATGTATCTCATGAACCAGGTGCAGTGTGGTAAAAAAACAAGATAAAGCCACAAAAAAAGGTATTGTAGTCTAAAAATTTGAAAAAAAAATTGAAAAATTTTATTTCGCATATTTCGATAGTTTAAACATTCAAGAACATCTCCTTAAAAGATTTTTCAAAATTCAAAATATTTTAAAAGGTATACTTATAATTGTTTTCGGCGCAATAAAGCTAGAATCAAAAGTGCTAAGTTTCGAGCTTCAAGTGCTCCAAAACAAGGAAGAAGTGCTCGTCTTTCGAAGAAAAATTTGTTAAATATTTGAGGTAGAGTAGGCCCAATATAGGCAGCTGGAATCGCTGATTAAAGAAATGTAAGTTATATGTACTCTTCTATCTGTAAGACCACCTAAAACTTAACTTAAAATTTAAACGCGTTTTTCTCTAAACTACTTTTTTTGAAACGTTTGTCACATAATCCTAAGTTCTAATTGACCGATTATCTTGAAAGTTAGCATTTTTTTTTAAATACAGGGTGATTCATGAGGAAATGTCAATACTTCAGATAGGTAGTCAGGGTCCAAAAATAAACATAAAAGTTTATACAAATATGGGTCCGCAAGGCCTTCGTTTCCGAAATACAGGGTTTCAGTTAATTTTTCTATTTTTTAAATAAAATCTATGATAATGTTTATATTGGAGTAAAAATTGGTATCTAGGGGTTTTTTTGGTATGACGGATCTAATCTAATCTTATTAGGACTCTTACTTGTAGGAGGAGCCACCTATACGTCTTTTTACTATTTTGAACAATTACCACTTTTTGGTACGGCCCCGTATTACATTTTTAAGTAAATTAAATAATTGTTTTGTCATTTTTACGTCAAAAAGGTATCTTGTTAAAAGTTAATATGAGCACCCGTTTTCGAGATATTTGGATTTAAAAAAATTGATTTTATTATGGCAAAATTAAAAAAAAAATAGAACAAAATGTATAATTAAAGAATATGTATTTTAGTTTTAAATAAAATTATTGTTCCTAAATTATGTTCGGCAAAACATAAGCTAGGCTTTATAATTTTTAAAAATTCCACCATTTACTTCTAAGCACATGTCAGCTCTGTGGTGAACACCCTGTATCTTGGAAACGAAGGCCTTGCGGACCCATATTTATATAGACTTTTATGTTTATTTTCGGACCCTGACTACGTACCTGAAGTATTCACATTTCCTCATGAATCATCATTTATGACAAGAACCAACAAAAATCGAAATTTTAAATTTTTACTATTTTTAAAAGTTCGGAAAAGTTAAAAAATAACTCCAAAAATCTACCTCTTTTTTTGCGAAACCACCATTTTGCGAGAATTTTTGTTTTCATTTTTCTTACCTCTTTTTTTGAAAAACCACTTTTTTGCGAGAATTTTTGTTTTCATTTTTCTTGGTTTCTGCCATAATGACATTAAGACTAATAAGGAATCTACCTTTTTTTTATTTTTTAAATGATCAGGAGAGAGGAAATCGTGACAACTATTCAACAGCGAGTAACTTTGTAAAATATATTTTTTTGGTGATTTGAATAATAAAAAAATGGATAGCCTAAATATATTTTTTTTCAACTGTCAAAAAACGCCCGAAATTCAGGCTTCTAGACTGGAATACCCCCTTAATGTTTTGATTTTTCCAACCATGATTATCATTTTTTTAAAACTGACCCAGGTAACATTCCTTTTAAATCTCAAAGACAATCATGTATATTTGATATGTTCAATAAGAAACAAAAACCTTTGTAGTCAGCAGAATGAACAAGCGCACAAATTAAAATTTTGGGGCAACACCTAAAGTGGCACTTTACGATACCCTATTGGGGGTTGCTGAAGAGAACTACTACTGGCTAGGTATTTTTATAGCTTCGGAGCGAAAACTGTGGAAATATATACCAGGTGACACAGCGGACATGTAACAGCCCGTAACTTTTTTATTCATTAGAAATAATTTTTAAAATTTAATTGATGCACTTGTTAAGGGGACACGCCCTTAGTGACTAAATAAAACAAATTTTTCACTCCCGGTTTTACCGGAAGTAACCCTAAATTTTAAATAGCACCCTGTATATATTTTAGCCTACCTGATCCGCCTTGAATTTCTCTTTTCAACCATTTGTCACACTTGTCATTTTATTTTAAAATGGCTGCCAAAATTGATTTTTTTTCCCTAAATTTTAGTAGGCCATAATGATTAGGAGTTAGGAATACAGGTTAATTTTAAAAATTTTGGAAATGTATTTTTTTAATGCTTAATATCTCAAAATCCAAAAAAGAAAACTTCAATTTTTATTTAATGTTACTTTGGATCAAACATTTACTGTTTCACATAGTTTATCAGAACTAGTATAAGGAACTGACTTTTTTGTTAAAAACGCGAAATTATACATATCTACATTATTTCGCAAATACGTAGATTATATATTAGTATAAATAACACTCCAAGTAGGCTTTGTAACATCAAACAAATGTTTGTAGCATTTTAAATCCAGGGCACACTAGAATTGTTTAACCTTTTTGAAACCAAGATGCTAGGATGTTACAAAGCCTACTTGGCGTGTTATTTCTACTAATATAATCTACGTATTTGCGAAACAATGTAGATATGTATAAATTCGCATTTTTAATAAAAAAGTTAGTTCTTCATTCTAGTTGTGATAAACTATGTAAAATATTAAATGATTGATCTGAAGTTACATTAAATAAAAATTGGAGTTTCCTATTTTGGATTTTAAAATATTAAGCGTTAAAAAAAATACATTTCTAAAATTTTTAAAATTAACCTCTATTCCTAACTTTTATTAATAAGAAAATAATTAACAAACTCACAAATATTTTTACAACCTGTTCTTAACATTTCCACGCCTTTTACATGCTGATAATTTGTAATTGTCACATCATAGCCTGCTAAAACTTTGGCAAAAAAAATCGATTTTGGCAGCCATTTTGAAATGAAATGACAAGTGTGACACATGGTTATAAAGAGAATTTTGAGGCTGATCAGGTAGGCTAAAAATATGTACAGGATGCCATTTAAAATTTGTAATTTAGGGTTACTTCCGGTTAAACCGGAGGTGAAAAATTGTTTTATCTAGTCATTAAAAGCGCGCCTTTTAAAGAGATGCATGACCCAAATTTCAAAAATTAATTCTTATATATAAAAAAGTTATGGACTGTTACATGTTCGCTGTTTCACCAGGTATACTTTAACGGCCGAGTGATGATCGTGTTGTTAAATTTAGCAATGGACTTAGCAATTGTTAAAAGTTAACAACGGTTTAGAATGTTTAACAAAACGTCATTGTCACATTCTGACTTTTTAATTTTCTCCGGTTTTTCTGAAGCGAGCTGAAATAGTGTTATTCAATGATTTTAGTGGGCAACCTGTCAAAATCTGACATTTTGTTAAACATTCTAAACCGTTGTAAACTTTTAACAATTGCTAAGTTAACAGCGATTAAGAATGTTTAACAAAATGTCAGATTTTAACAGGTTGCCTATTAAAATGAATAACACTGACAATGACGTTTTGTTAAACATTCTAAACCGTTGTTAACTTTTAACAATTGCTAAGTCCATTGCTAAATTTAACAACGCGATCATCACTCGGCCGTATATATAACAAGGGCATTTCATTTTGAGAAAATGGTTATTAAGGCAGAAGAAGGCCAAAAAAGAAGCTATTGTAAAAACAACTTACAAATAAAAAAAAAATGCGAGATTTATAATTATGCTTCTACAATAAAAATATTATTGTTTTTTTTTTGTAATTTCCATTTTCGTGTCTAATTACCTAATAATTGGAAAAAGTAATAAAAAAAATATTAAAAAGCTTTAAATTTAAAATGACGACACTTTAAAAATTTTACGTTCTTACGTTAGCATCATTAAAGTTATTTTAAACAAACTGGAAAATTCGAGCACTGAAAAAGGCTTTTTTAATGGTTAATAAACCAAATGAAATAAAGCGAAAATGCACTTTAAAAGGAAATTGACGCCTCTCGCTCGTGCAGAGACTTTTCAAAAACTTTGATTAAAGGAGTGAAAGTTAAAAGATGTAAATGAAGTTTGAAAAGTACTCTCATAAACCCCGGATAATGACCAAAAGTTGAGTTTATGACCTCAAGTCGATTTATAACCTTGCATCACGAAGTTTGCATGTACAAAAGATAGAGCGCGAAAACTTTCTATGAAGAAATATTTAATGCATTTGCCAAGATGCTCACTACGAGAATAGCTAATGTTTTAAAACTATAAAATACTAAAGATAATAAAAGGTACATTTTAAAGAGCAGAATCTGGTAACTATGTTTTGAATGGTTAATATTGTACGGGGTGTCCGGATCTTCTTGTAATTGTAAGTTATCTGGGTTAATATTAAAGATAGAGACTTGCGGTTTTCGAGAAGTTCTTGACATACAGGGCGAAATTATTATTATTTTTTTTATTTGTAGACCCCATTCGTATTTCAGTTATCTTGTAAGTTACAGCAAAAGTAAAAATTGATATTAGGAGGCATTTTTACGTAGAATCCAGTGGTGTAGTTAGATTATTTCTAAATTTAATATTTTTCGAAATATAAACTAAACATATAATTTTTCTTATGAAACACCGTGTATGTTTTAAATGTAAATACATTTTTAATAAAGTTCTAGAATACTCTCTGGTTGGAAGAGCTTTTGCCCACCCGAAATTTCTGAGTTTATAAAAAAAGTTCAAATTTATTTAAGTCGTATAAATAATCTTTTGTAGGGCCAACTAATAAAATTAAACTTACCTTAAACAAGTTTTAAACATAGTTTCTATTTCTTAAGGTTTTTTGTAAACTTGCAGAATAGTGGACTACCCGCTACATTTAAAATTTATCTAATAACGTTTTTTATATTTTTCAGATCGATTCACATCCTTTAGCAAACTTTACCTTAAATAAAATATTCCTAATGAAACCTTGTATTCACACTTTTAAATAAAATCACCAAATCATAAAAACAAACCGTCGCAGAAGCACAAATAAAAACAATTGGAAAACTAATAAAACGGGAAAAATACGGAGAGATATCTCCAACCTTATGAGGAGTTCTTGCAGGAAGTAAGTCGAATACTGTTACCTAATAGTAGAAAAACGATAAACGAGACTGAAAGGTAAGTAAACGGTTAAATGCATGTCCACATACATTAGAGATATTTTTAATTTGATGTGCGGCATAACTATAAGTTTTATTTATTATTTATTATGTATTACCAGCAATGCTAAAAATTATCTAAAAAATTAATCTTCTAATCGATATTTATTTTTTTACATCTGTAACATTATGACACAGACTTATTTAAAAAAAAGTCATTTATTCTGACTTCTACATCTTTTAAACGGCTTTCCCAGGAAAAATAAACGCTATCAAGTGTGATTAATAAAAATCGCCTGCAGACACTTGTCATAGGACCAGATGTTGCTGTCATAACGTTAAATAAATGATGGCAATACGTATAAGAAAATAATAAGCTTTTGAAAAGACAACGAAGTTGGATTCAAACTAATAATTATTGTATGACGTGGTTTACGGACAGAACCACATTTTTTTTTATTTTTAAAAACCAACCTTGTTTGGTTATTATTAAGAAAGAGCATGTAATATAAATAATTTTTTTTATAAAATTTTATAATACTCTCTCGTTACAAGAAGTTTTGCCCATCTGAAATTTCTGACTTTATAAAGAACGGTCAAATTTATTAAAATCGTATAAATAATCTTTCATGTGGTCAACTAAGAAAATTAAACTACCTGTAACCAAGTTTTAGAGGTAGTTTTTTTTCTTAAGATTCTTTGCAAAATTGCAGTATGTGCACTACTCACTACTTTAGCAATTTTACCTAGTAACGTTTTCTATAGTTTTTAGACCAATTCTCATTTTTTAACATACTTTACCTTAAATAAAATATTTCAATGGAACCTTGGTATACACACTTTTAAATAAAATCACCAAATCATAAAAACAAACGGTCGCAGAGGCACAAATAAAAGCAATTTGAAAACTAATTAAACGGGAAAAATACGCAGAGATATCTCCAACCTCTATAGGGAGTTCTTGCGGAAAGTGAGTCAAATACTGTTAAATAAAAGTATGCAACGTTTTAGAAAAAGATAAACGCGACTGAAAAGTAAATAAACGATTAAATGCATGTTTACATACGTTGGAGATATTTTGAATTTGTTGTGCGTCATAACTACAAAATAACTTTAGTTTTTCATAATTAATTATTTATTATGTAATACCAGCAATGCTAAAAGTATCGAAAAATGTATCTGCTAATAGATATTTGCATTTTTTTAACATGTGTGACATTATGACACACATTTCTTTAAAGAGTCATTTATTTTGGATAAAAACACCGCCAAATATATTTAAGTCGTACAAACAATCTTTGGTGTGGCCAACTGAAAATATTAAAACTACCTGTAACCAAGTTTTAAAAAATAGTTTTTATTTGTTAAGGTTTCTTGTAAACTTGCAGAATAGTGAACTACCCGCTACATTTGCTGCTTATTATTGGTTAAGCTTTTTAAGGTTTTTTATATTTTTCAAATCGATTTACATCCTTTAACACGCTTCACCTAAAATAAAATATTTCTAATGAAACCTTGTATTCACACTTTTAAATAAAATCACCAAATCATAAAAACAAACCGTCGCAGAAGCTCAAATAAAAGCAATTGGGAAACTAATAAAACGGGAAAAATACACAGAGATATCTCCCCAACCTTAAAGGGAGTTCTTGCAATACGTAAGTCAAAAATTGTTAAACAAAAGAATGTTATGTTTTAGAAAAAAGATAAACAAATCTGAAAGATAATTAAACGGTTAAATGCATGTCTACAGACATTGGAGATATTTTGAATTTGATGTACGTCATAACTACATAGTACCTTAAGATTGTCTTTATGTATTGTTTAATTATGTGATACCAGCAATGCTAAAATTATCGGAAAAATTTATCTTCTAAATAGGTATTGGCATTTTTCTGGTTTTGGCATTATCTGTAACATTTTGACACACCCTTCTTTAAGACGGCTTTTCTGAGAAAAACAAAATTTTGCATACCAATTGGGTTTATTACTAACTTCAAAACTAAAGACAAATACATCTAACTATGCATAAAGACATAATCTTTTATTAAAGATTTGCTATACGCTAATGGTTTGATAGAACAAGCCTTACATAATTTTGGTTAAATGTACGAGATAGCAGGCAAGTTTAGGCTGAAAACCCTTTAGAATGTATACAATGAGATTTTCTTTTTTGACCCCTGTACAAATTTTCAAGTTAATCAGACTTCTTGAAATTGATGAAAATTAAATTGAAAGATTCCGTTACATAGATACATACAGGTGAAGCTAATTAAGCGTGTTTAAAATTAAATCGACCTTAAAAAAAAAGAACTGTTATAATGTACCAACAACCTTTAATTTGGCATTAACGTAACGATAAATAAATTACATCTACAGCACGAAAAGTTGCCATTATCAAAAGGTCGCGGCTCGATGGGAAATTGTCTATTGACCCTTTCCGATCTGAATATCGTACTGAACGAAAAGAGCAAAGGAAAGTTATTCCAAAGCGTATAAAATCGATGAAATATGATATATCGATGTCGACCGTTATACAATATCAAAGTTTCATATCTATCCAGAAGTCTCGTTTTCTTTCTGTTTGTTTTCTGAGACGTTTTCGTTTGACTGGCACCATATTTATTTCATGGTTTAAAATATCTGTTTTGGATAAGCCAACACGAATTTGTACAATAGCAAATACACTGTAGAAAATAAAACCAATAACATTATTTTCTATCTGATAAAAACATTCTGACTGCAGCTTCGTGGTGTTACTACTTTTTTAAACTGAATAACTTAAGGTTAATTTATAAACATGTCGCTGGCGTCGGCACTGGCGTTCAATGTTAAAGTATTTATTTTACAGTTAGTCATTTATAAAACTGCGTCGGCCTTTGTCGGCGCTGAACGTTGAAGATAACTAAGTTCAATTTTGGCGCCGAGATTTGCTTAGCGCGGGTAGTAATTTTTAGTTCGCATAGATTAGGATTGCTGGTACGTTAAATAACATTTAATAATCTTACCTTACTTTTGAAATATTTATTTGTCAATGTTTTATTTTTATGGACCGTTTAACATTTTGTTTAAATAAATTTCAATAGACAAAAACCAAATAATTGAAGCTATTAGTGCATGAAAGTGTTAAGTCATTTTAAAAAATTTAAAAATTTATTAAAGGTTAAAGTATGTATTAAACATGGAAAAAGTTACATAAGTGGCCCATCCAAAAGAAGTACTCAGACAAAGTAGGAAAAGACTTCGCATAACAGTAGACTACACAAGATAGGCTCATACAATAGGGACCCAAGTTGCAGAATGTGCGACGAGGAGGAATAAACAGCCTACCATATCCTGTGCGAATGTGAAGCATTGAATCACAAAAGACAGGGGTTATTTGGGCAACTGGAAATGAGCCCACAGGAATATATCAATCAACCAGTCTCGGGGTTATACGGGCTTGTAGAAGAAACAAGACTAATGGGAGGATTGGTATAAAAGATAATGGGAGATTAGGCACAAAAAGCCCAAGAGGCTGCGGTGCCTCCGGTAGTGAATCAAGACGGCTCCAGAGAAAAAGAAGAAAAGGAAGAAAAAGAAGAAGAAGAAGAAGGGTTAAAGTAATCCGGTTCGAGCTTTTTCTGTTTAAACTAAAATCATAATCAAATTGGGTCAATACGAAGGCAATAAAAGATATTTAAAAATGTCATCATCTTCTATAATTCTTTACGGTGCCAGATGCGTTTTTAATTGATTTTACGAAAAAACTAAGTTAGCACCTTCATGCACTAATAGCTTTAATATAAATATCAACAAAAATGAAAATGACAGGTTTGACATTATGGTTAAAGGCCAATATCAAGATTATGATTTGAACAATATAGGGGCCAGCGCCAACTTCAGGGCCAACGGCAATTTTATAAATCCAGGGTTAAACTACGGAGATATATCTATTTATATTAATGATACAAATGATCTGGTCATGTTTATGATTGTAAAATAGCCTATTTAAAAAACTGTAAACATTGTGGAATTTTTTAGGTCCGTCTGATCATTTAGCATGATTATTGTAAATTTTTTTTGCGTTTGTAAATTTAAATTGGCTCCAAAGTTGTTAAGTTATTTACTTTTCAGTATGTTATATAAAATTTTTAGATTGCCCAAATCTGAAAAGAAATTACCAGATTCTAAAAATTGTTTTGCAAATTTTGTGATTTTTTTTTATTTAACAAATAAGTGATTTATATTCCTTAATCATATAATTAAAATTTCTTCCTGTCGGACATATGTATAAGTGATTGCATTCATTACAACTTAATCTTTAAACTTTTGATTTATAAAGTGGTGCTGTTTTACCTTTGTCATTAAAAAATAACTGGGATTTTTTTTTATTATGGTGCGAGAACTAATTTTTAATTGATTTTAAATAAAATTTTATATCAAATTTGTCCAAGATATGTTATAGTACGGTCTACTGAGATTTTATTTTGTATCGGTTTATATGGTAATTAGCTATTCGTTTTTTTTAGTGATTAAGGAAATAATGGTATCTGTGGTGAATCCATTATTATCTGTATATATTAACGGTATTTATTTTTTTTTAAGTTTATTATTTTATAAAGAAAAGGAAAAGGAAAATGCTCTAGGAATCATACATCTGTATGCTGCAAATATATGTGCGTTGGAACGTGTAGAATAGTTAAATATTGAGCTATTAAGTGTTGGTAACACATCTGCAGATGTAAAAGGAAAATTTGTTGCCCTTTTTATTAATCATGATGTCAAAAAAATCACAAACCGCACCAAGAAGTAAAAAAATGTAACATCTTAGAGTCAACTCAAGTTTACAAACACAATGAAAACCCTGTTATAAACTTATTAAATTACCAGATGGACCTAACTATTTCCCCATTGCTTAAAGTCTTTAAATTATGCTATTGTACCATTATAAACATGTGCATATAATTTGTGTGCTTAATATAGCTACATGTTCCCCAAAGTTTAATTGTTTCGTTTAAAATGTAGTAATACTACGTAACTGCAGTCCCAATTAATTAGTTTTGTAAAAATACAGTGATGGAAAACAAAGTTATTTGTTTTATTTTTCTACGTTAAAATGTACTGTCATAAACAAGTCAATCCAGTAACCAATAAAACTGTTTTTATATAGGATAAGATAAATTATGTTGATGCTGGAAGTTTTTAAGTTATGTAACTGGTATTATCTGTCACATTTTACCTCATTTTTTTTTTCATTTGCATCTTCTTTCGGAGCGAATAAATGTTTAAAGTATAAAGTATAAAAGCACACAACCTCCAAACATTAATTTTTATTATATTTAGGCATAAACTTAATAAGAAAAGGGAAATTTTATTCTTGAAACTTTAAACTTATAACTGTCTAGACTAGAGTACAAATACATAAAACTTGCATATTATGAATGTTATAAAATGTTTATGCTTCCTTTAAATTTAGAACGTACAACAAACTTAAGGTAGTTTTATACAATTTTACTCTACAGCAGCAAAAAAGAAATAAAGTATAAAGAAATATTAGGGACAATTCAAACTTTTGTAAATAAAATTTAGACTCGTAACAATGTAAATACATTAACAAAAAAGATAACTAAGTGAATTAAAATTATAATTTTGGTTTTGTTGCTATTCTTAGAAATATACTTCATTTATTAGCTTCGGAAACCTTCAATTGTGATAATACAATAAAAAATATAATTTTTTCAACTGATTGAGAATTTTAAATGAAACCCTTTACCTTTTTTACGCTACTCGATAGAGCGACACATTCTATGCGAAAACTACTAAAGATTTTTAAATTTTTTAGGATTCATATTTTTAAACCATGAAATGTCATGTTGTTCAAAGTCAACTTTGCTAAAATTTAAAAACTATTTATAAATACCGTTATTTTTTTCAAATCCGTTATTTCTTTTTAATCTGGGTTGGTTTGGCCTTACATATTATGTGTAAAACCGTTATTAAAACAAAGTATTTCTTACAATATCGCTAAATATGCACTTAAAAATCTTTTCAATTGGTTACAATACTTAATTACATAAAATTAGCAAAGCTAATTTAAATAAAGCTTTGCAAAAGCAAAAATAAATTTACATACATTAAAAGAGAATTTACTTTAATAAAACGGTGACTTTCCAAATTAACAAATATATTTCAAAATAAATTGAAAGGCCCTCATTCCCTTGAATGAATACATTAAACAGTTTACTTAACAGGGAACACTTTACGTAACACAGTTGGGTTTGATATAAGTAAAAGTTTTAAAGGGACAAAATTTCTACAAACTTAATACATATAAGCTTTAAACAATAACATCCTTAAGAAGCGTAATATTTTTTAATTACCTTAAGTTTCTAAAACCACAAAATATCTTTAGTTGTTTTTTTAAATAATTATTTATGTTTTACGTGGACCTAAAACTGAAACTGCACAAATATATTACAGTAGCTCATCATAAACGTATATATTGCCAAATGGAAAAGATTTTTCACAAAAAAAATACACCGCTTTGCATGAAAATTCTCCCCGCCAAACTAATGTATTATTTTGATATTTTTTGCCTATTTTACCTTAACACATCTCAATATGTTTTGACTAATTTCCTATAAACCCACCGTGTGAAAACCGTTCATTCACTTTCTGAAGACAAATCTAAAGACATCGCTTGTTTAATGCAAACAACCATCTTTTTTCCATAGCTCCAACTGTTATAAAAAAGAAAGCTTCAGGAATCAGCATCAAAGCATGAAATGGAATATCTGAGCCGATCAAAAAGTTCTTGCACTACACACAAAACGGCCCAACTGTCACGTAAGTTGCCATTCGGCATTCTTTCCCGACAACTTAGGTGCTGTTTCCGATAAACACGGCGCTAAAAAATTACCAGAAAACTGCTTAAATGAAGAAGTTGTTGAAAATAAAGGCAAAACATGTTAGCAGACCCTCAAATATAAAACCGACCCCTTTGAATACAAGTGAAAAAAAAACAAACTAATTTCTTTGATTGGCCTATGTATATTCCTTTCAGTACAGATTGCTAATGATTTGGGTTTTTCATGTTTTGTATTCTTCTTTTCCTCTCCAAAGACAAAAAAATATCAGGGAGTGACAAAAAAATTACCAAATGCTGCTAAAATATTTTTGGACGTTTTTGTGGTTGTATTTAAAACAGGGTAATATAAGTGCAGTGCTTCTGCCGTTTAACACACACACAAAATAAAATATAATATATATATATATATATATATATATATATATATATATTATATATATATATATATATATATATATATATATATATATATATATATATATATATATATATATATATATATATTACTTTTGTAAATTTAAAAAGTTAAAATCACTTCATATACATATACAAGTTCATAATACGAAAATATTATTCTTCGCATAAAAAATTGTTTACATAAAAGATTTTTAATGCCTTTAGAAATATATGGTAATAAAAACAAGACCGACGTAAACACACGCTGTTTTTCTTTGCATATTTTATTTTTACGCATTTTTCCCTTTTAAAGCCTTTTTAAAATGTTATGTATATGTATGTAAAATAAAATATTTCTTTTTATTCGGCTAAAAATAAATTTTATTTTAAAAATGCATTTATAATAAAATTGTTTTAGCATAGAAAAAAGTAGCAGATTATTGTATAAATGGATAATAATATACAGGATGGTGCAACGAAAAAAACAAATAGCCATTTCTGGCAAATCATTCTTTTTTAAAAACCTTCGGACTTGTCGATTTTATTGTTGAGGAGGACAATTACCAACCATATTGGGTAGGGGTAGTTCAGTGGTACCTCATTTTACACCTTTTTCAGTTCTCTTTACCAGGATACCTAACATAAGGTACTTTCAGTTAATACTTTTAAAAGTATTTTCATTTAAATTTGTAAGAAAATAATTAAAATATTTTATAACATATTACTATACAGGGTGCCCACAAAATATTCAAAGTCATTTTTCATGACTTTTCCTGACCAAAAACTGAACTCTTTCCTGACACATGCACTATAAATAAACGTGCCAAATGCGAGTAAATAATATAATAACACATTTTTTTAACATTTTTTATTGCAGCCTCCACCATCCCCATAGCTGCCCAACTCTCACATTTTTATTTTTTTTTATAATACAACATATTTAAAAAGTATGTAATATATATGTGTTCTTATATTAAAACTTGTAGTATAAGGAACATGTGTTACATCATACAAAATCGCAAATCTATCATCATAATACAACATATATAAAAACTAACTTTTTTAAAGTCCGACTAAACTTTTGAATAAATATATAAAAAGTATGTAATACACAGATAACAAAATGTACACTACTTCACTACAAATAAGTGTTCTTAAATTAAAACCAGTAGTATAAGGAACTTGTTTACATAATACAAAATCGTAAATCTATAATCTTCGTTCCATGTCTTTTTTCAACACTTTGATTTTTTGCAAAATTTGCTCTCCTTCCACTTGGGATGTCATACGTAACTTTTTTCTTTCATCTTGAAGTTGTTTAATTTCTGAATCAAGTTTTCGTTTTTCTTCTTCTGACTAGTTTCTTCTTTTATCTTCCAACGCCACTTCATACCGCCTTCTAGCAGATCTTACTAAAGTAAGAATTTTGTTGTGTAATCACTATATTCTTTCATCCTCCTGCACTTATGATTGCATCATAGACTTTTTTTTTTGAGACACAATTGTTTCGTCATGTTGATTTTTAACAAGTATTGATTTGTTGATGGAGAAGCCACTCTCAACAGCTGCATTACCGTGTGAGACCCAATTTTACAACATCCCACAGGTCAATATACTTAGGATTGTTACATAAGATGGCAGAACAAAATACGTCCAACCTTTAATCAGACTCATTTTCTTCTTCATTTCTCGGCTCAAATATTTTAAATTTGTCTTTTAGAACCCCTTTAGCTTCGGGATACAGCAATGAGTACTGGGATTTGGCTTTTTCAGCTGTACGAAATTTTGTCGATTACACAGCCACACGAAAAAAAGAAATTTGCATTTCTCATGCGATACATGTATTTCAAAGTTCCGAAACACGAATCCAGTGTTCAAAATTGTGCAACCACATCAAAGAAACTTCCTAATTGCAAAAAACAGGTCTAAAATACCAAAAATTTACGAAAAAACACCAGCAAAAATTTAGGAAATTTGTTTTTTATTTTTCAAATTGGTATTTATTACAAAAAGACCATAAAAATATAAATCAGAATAAATGTGTTACGTGACGTTTTTTCTAACCTTAAAAATGATAATTTTCCAAAAATAAACCGATTTACGACAAATTTAATATACGGGAGTTTTGGTTAGTTCTGAGTTAGATTGGAAAAATTTAAAATGACAGGTTCAATATGGCGTACTATATATCCAAAACTCTTGCGATTTACGCCAAATTCGGTATAGGGGTTTTAAGAGTCGCTGATCACGAATTTGAGGTCAAGTTTTTTAAAAATTTAAAATGGCTGAATAAATTTTGAAAATTTCGCATTTAATAAACTTTTAATGGTCTCTAATTAAAGTAGCTACTTTAATCAAATTTATATTATTTAAATGCATAAATCCCCAAAACTACCAACTTTAAGTACATACTGTTGGGTATAACTCGACCATTTGATATTTTAGGGGTTGTGTCATCTCCTCCTAAGAGGATTCGAGTATAAAAGTAACGGTATGTTTATTAAGTGTCCCCCGCAAAATTGACGGTCCGGTTTCCAAAAAAATTATTGAACTGACCACAAAAGCTCTTGTTTTGTTTTCATTGCGACACCATATATAATTAATCAACTAATCAATATGGGTAGTTTAATGTGATGAAAAAATGTTGATATTGACAAAAAGCTTTAATTATTAAGTATACGGGGTGTTTCTTAATCACTTGCCAATATTTAGGGAGGTTATTGTTAAGTTCTAAAGGTCTTAACTTCCGAATTACAGGACGATCAAGTAAAAAAAAACGATAACTTGGTATGACCCAAGATATTTTTATAAATCGTAGTACGCATCTTCTATGCACCAAAAGGCATTTTCTGCCATAGAACATATATTTTTTTATTTATCGTTCGTACGGGATTTGCACTAAATCATTTTAAAAAGAAAAGTGATAAGCCACTGCTTTGTCTTAAATTATAAATTATTTTTGATACCTTTATTCCTTTCTAAGCAAACCTAGTCTGTTTGATTTATTTCGTTTGACGTACGGCTTTTTCACACTCTTGTAAAATTCAGTAATATTAGGGATTAAAAATGTATCAAGTAGGTAAATAGCAGGTTTAAAAAAAATGTTATACAGCAGAAAATGCTTTTTGAGATCTAGGGTCATACCAAAAGTATCATAATTTTTTTAAAAAACCTTATTACCCTATAGTTATAAAAATAAGACCCTCATAACATACATTTATATGTAGTTTTTTCTCAAAATGGACTCAAGAATAACCTTCTTAATTATACTATGTTATTAAGAAACACCCTGTATTGGTCATCTCGGGAAATGACAGTAGTATATCTGAAATTATTTTGAACAGGCAATGACTACATGAGGTTTAGTTTGTTAAAATATCATTCTTGCTCATCTTTATTGCCCATTAAAAAAAAAACCTTAAAAAAATTCAGTAAACATAAAACATGTTTAGAAACCATCACATAGTTAACGCTTGTAGAAACGTTCTTAAAAATAAATAGTCATCAAATACGCGAAACAAAACAGGATCCTAAATACACATTTAACCAGTATTTTCCTACTTTATTTATTTGTTTTTTAATATTTTGTTTTACTTACCTTATGCCTTGTTTTCCATTACAGCCAACTGCAGCAATATCGAACTTGTAGTTCTTCCTTTTCTCGCAGTTTAAACTTCTACGAGCCCGAAGCTCCGCGTGACCATCTTCTCGAAGCTCGATTTCAAAGGGAGCTTCTCCATGATGTTTGTTCACTATCCGAAAACGACAAACCTCGGCACCGGTAGCTCTGATGGGTGGTGTCACTTCCACCACCGTTTCATTTTCTTTTACAATTCCGTGATAACCGTTCTCGAGGTTAGCGATGTCTAAGTGCGGTGCGTCATCTGAAAAAATATATATATTTCTATAAAAAATATATAGAAGACAATTTTAAAGAGACAGACAGATCAAAAATTAATTAAAGGGAATAACATAAGTTGCCAGGATGCTGTTAAAACCCCGAAGAAATCGGACAAGAAGATAACAGCAATAACCAGCAATATAAAAAATACTTAAAAATCAATAGAGTTTTGTGAGAAACATGTATCCTTTCATCTTATTTTAGCTGATATGTTTAAGAAAAAGTATGGAGTATGTTTTTACTTATATTATGTATTTTTATTTTTTGATGATCAAAACTGAAGCATGATAAAAGCAAAAAAAACTTATAAATATATAATTGTTTAATGATATTTATTAATATAAAGGACCAAAAAACCAAAAGTAATATGCATTTGTTTTTTTATTGTTCGTTGAATTTGTTTTAAAAAGCTAACTGCAAAAAAATATATAAATTTTTATGGACATACATTTTTTGTACTTTTTATAAGTTGTTTACGCATTTACCAGATCTTACAAGAGTAAGCCAAAAATAACATAGAAAAGTTATATTCGACGCGGGCTTCAAAATAAGGTTTCTGGAAACTAGTATTTTGATATATTATTTTTTGTGTTTGTGTGTTTGCAGTGTGTTAAGTGTTATTTCCTGTATTTTCTTTTCTTTTAGAAAATTACCCGATCGTGTTTTAAATAAAAACATACCAAAAACAGCAATTTAGGCACCAAATATGTAAATAATTAACATATAGGCAAATAACTTTTCAATTTTTTTTATGATTAGACCTGCCACCCATGCATCTTGTACTTAAGCTTAATAGAAGTCAAAAAATACTTTTAAAAATAAAAAGTAAGATTTTCACATAAAAGTCTGTAAAAAAACCTTAATGTTACAATCTAACTTAGTTTTAAGTCAGGTTAGAACAAGCAAAAAATCCACACATACGAGCAGCATTCCAGCTAAAACTGAATTTAAGCATTAGGACCTGTTGGCTACCTCTACAACATAATTTTACTATGAAATAGTGAAAAAATTTAAAAAACTAAAAATATATAGTAACAAACCAACAATAAAATTTTAATAACAAGGGTTAGTAGCCAAAACATAAAAGTTTCCAAAATGTATTTTGCTTTATATTCATGACAGCTCACGAGAGATCTTTAGATGCAGATACTTAATTTCACGGAACCGTTCAGATCACGCGGTGGTACCATCACAGATGTTATATAACTAACTACTACCTCAGAACTACTCTCATAAACGTCTGGGTAATAACAACCAGTCGGGACCTACAGTTTAGCTTGGGTTTCAAACCACACACCCAACGGGCACATGGTGTTCAGTGGCGGTCACTCATCCAATTACTAACCATATCCAGCGTTTAACTTAGTTGACCTCACGGCAAGCGGTGTTTTCACGCGGCAAATGCCGTTGGCATATACAGGGTGTGCAAAAATGACGATGAAAAATTTTAAGGTATGATTCTACATAAAAAGATATAAAAAAAAGTTTATATTAACATAGGTCCGGAAATGCTTCCAGAGGGAGCTACTGTCTCTTGAAGATGGTGTCATACAAGTGGTATTTATTTAATTTATTAGGATTCACTTACAATACATTAATTACCTTCTACGTATAAGTTAGAGTGATTAAAGGTCACTTTTTAAAATATCAGGTGATCCATATTGCAACCAGTCGCGTAGGAATAATAGGGTGCTTAGTTATTTGGGGTCATATTTTTTTTCGCCGAGTGTATTTTTGCTATCTTTTAAATAAATTATGTTTCTTAAACATTTTTACATATAAAAGGTTTCCTTGGTATAAAGTCGTATAGTCGACGGTTTTTGAGATAAAGGTACTTAAAACGACGACTGCAGTGCGTAAATACAGTAAATAGGCTATGTAATAAAAATAAAAGATGTAGTAGGTACCAGTAAATTCGTTTTTCTTTTTGGCAGTGGGTGTAAAGGAATAACTACATTTTAAAATATTATTTAAGCATCTTCTTATTTTTATTACATAGCCTGTTTACTGTATTTACGCACTGCAGTCGTCTTTTAACCCGTTTATCTCGAAAACCGTCGACTATTCGACTTTATACCAAGGCAACCTTTTTTACGTAAAAATGTTCAAAGAATCATAAGTTATATAATACACTCGGCGAAAAAAATATAACCCTAAACAACTAACCACCCCTTTGTTCCCACGCCACTGGTTGCAATATGGGTTACCTGATATTATCAAAAAGTGACCTTTAATCATTCTAACTTATACCTAGAAGTTAATTTCTGTATTGTAAGTAGATATAAATAATAATAATAAATTAAATAAAAACCACATTTATGACACCATCTTCAAGGGCCAGTGGCTCTCTCTGGAAGCATTTCCGGACCTATTTCTACTATGTTAATATGAACTTTTTTTTTTATGTAGAATCATACCTTAAAATTTTTCATTGTCATTTCCGGATACCCTGTATATCTCTCCGGCTCTGGGAATCGAACCAAGCAAGGTCACTGGCAAATGAGCCAAAAGTTACAAATTTTGTAAAATAGCTGTGCTGCTTATGATATTGTCATAATTCTGATAGCATTTTACTAACTTTACTTCTGTATAAACGGGTAGTTGTACAAGATTAGCAAAATAATCCAAGGACAACCCCTTAATATATATTATAAATCTTGCCTTTGTGCAATGTGTGTTTAACCAGTTATAAATTTTGTGTTCAAGTTATATTAACACGAAGTTAACTACGTTACAACATGGAATGCCCAAGGGTTTTGCACACGAATTATAATGGGATTCAAATGGATTCCACAAAGTTATATTAATATTGAAACTTGTTGTGATGTAAATGCTGTAAGTTTTTATTCTCCTTTGCATTCTAATTAGTTTAAAAACAAAAATTTGCCTGGGCAAATAAAATTCTTTAAAAATCACAGCATGTAATAATTTATGGAAATATGATTCACAAATGTTTATTATTTACAACTAAGAGAGGTATGACACGCATATTTTTTAATTTTACAATTTGTTACCGAAATATATTCGAAGTGTGCAGCTACGTTAAAAATGTAAATAATATTGTGTTAATTAATTAAATTAGCAAATGAGTTTAGCACCTTGGAGGCTGTCGTCGCAAAATCACCAAGATGTTGCTGGTATTGAAGAATTAGCGATATACCGAAGAATTAACTATTTTTTACTTAGTACTAAAACGTTCATTTAACTAAACGAAACGTGTTTCTGACGTGCCATTTAGGTTAATTACTGACGAAAACAGTTTCTACCTGAATGACTGTCCATTGGGAGCACAATTTTAGTTCTCTATTTCTTAATAAAGTATTGAAATTTTTCATTTTCCGTATAAAGAATAACACAAAACTTTATTTAATAAAAAAATAAATTTAAATTAAAATCAAAATAATACAATTAAGTAAAATTAACCTAAACACTAACTTGGATTTGTAATCATAAACTTGGCAGGTCAAAGGCCTTATATGAACTTATTAAGACTTTTGAACTGCAAAGATTATGTTTACAAATCCTAATAAATAACATCATAACAAATATTTTATAGTAAATTTTAGTAAGCAAGCAAGGGGGTCATCATGACTTTCGACCAACAAACATATCTCAATAATAACATGTCAAATAATATTGTTGCGTGTTACTAGCATATAATTTTAAGGAAACCCGCACCCTATAGTTTAATCGGGGTAGCAAAGGTGCCAGAATAGTATCAGACTGGACAAGGAGTTATATCTTAAAGGTTATCCCCCTCTTAATGGGATCTGCGTACAATAGTCAGCGCTGGCTGAGTGCGCAGCAAATCCTTTGATGAGAAAAGGTGCTAGAAAAACAAATCGACATTTTCATGCAACTTCATGACATTTTGCGTATATAAATTAAACTATACTGTTATTAACAACGTCACTTTAATTCCATCCAGAAAAAGTTTATTGCTCTGCTTAAAGACAACAGATCCACAATCTGCATATAATAATAATGTGAAGAATGAAACAGTTTGGAAAACTTAACTAGACTGATAAACCAAGTACAATTTTTGACCTGCATAGGTGACGTTTAGCATTGAAATATATATTGTTAAGTCACACTGGCTTGCTCCGATTTAAAAATAGCTAAAATATTCAGGACATTTTAAAACCCGATAACTTTAATAAGAAATTACACCGAAAAATATCCATGTAACTTTATTGCATTTTGTGATTAAATATTTATTTGCCCAGCTGTCAATAAAAACGGTTTATTATCCTACAGAAGCAGTTTATGCTCCATCATCAAGTTAATGTTTAAACGGTTTATCCTTGAATTAATAACGAACGACTAAAGAGTTAAATACAGCTTTGCGTAAAACTGGATTATGGCATGTTAAAGCAGGTTTGTTTTAAATTAACGTAAAAATGGGAAATACGGTTAATAGATAGTTAATATGTTTGTAATTTTAACTTGTACTACCAGTGCTAAGTATGTCTTTTACCAAAATATGAATTTAATAAATTTTTAATTTTTTAAAATACATTTTTGATTTAATTTTTAACTTGTCCATATGCATAAAAGTAAATTCTCCACGTAAATTCTGCATTTTTATATAAGTCTTTGCTTAATTATTTACGTTTAAAAAATGCGTTATAATGTTTTGTTCATGGTAGTAAGCTTTTATTTATTTTTTTTTAAACTTTAACCAAAGCAATAAAATTCAATAAAATATTTTTAGTACTTAAAATTAATTTTAATTTACAATACTAGATAAGCGCATTTAAAATAATGATAAATTATAAATTTTACAGTACGCACCTTAAATCTCTATTTAGGGATACATTTTTTTATGCCCTGAAACTATTTACGTTTAATATGGTTTCAATTTCTTGCCTGAGTCTTTTTGTTGCTTAAATAAAAAAAAAATAAGTATCCCATTTAATATTAACTTAGTCGTGTATACAGGATAAAAAAAATAAAGTTTATATAAAATTAAGCATTGGTTATAATTTTATTTAAAGTTGTAATAAGCCAATTATTATGGTAAATTAGGGCTTCATTGCTTATATTTTGTGTGTGTCATTAACAACTTGTAGTAAACCGTTACGTAACTTGATTGATTTAAATTTGATTTTTTTCTCATCAATTTTATGATTAAAGTAATTTTATGTGTAACATTCAATAATATTATATTTTTCTTATATTTAAATATAACTAATATATTTTAAATAGAAAAAACATTGCCAAATATATATTTTTTTAAGTAAAGTTTAAGTTTTTGTCAAGATCTACTCTTGTAAAAAAATAATTGATTAAGTGAAACTCTACAATTAGAAAACATAATTAAGCGCTAAACATTAAAATGGTTTATACTTTTATACGTGGTAAATGTTAATTGATCTAGGAATTCGTGTAGATAATTTATTTACCCAAAATATTGTTTGTTTTTAAGACTATTCCCCCTTTTCTCAAGACTCAGTCCTTCTTCTCTGTGTGTTTATCGATTTAAGTTAAAAGTTTTGTGTTAAATATCTAGGACAATACAAAACATTCTTCTATTTAAAGTTTTTGTTTTATTAATTTTTTTATTAGTAAACACTAGAAGTCATTGTTGACAGCTATTTGTTTAATTGGAATCTTTTTAAAAGTCGTTTTTAATATAAATTTTTATAATTAATGTTTATTTTTAATTACTGAAATTTGCTATTACAAGACTGTGTGTAAAATACGTGTTACTAACAATGGTATAATTGTAACTTAAACAGTTTCGAACACTTTGTTCATGACTAACACTCACTATCGTCGCATAACATAACATTCGAAATTCCTGTAGAGCTTTAATCGATGAGATAATAACATTTCACAGAATTTGCAGAATTTCCATTTTAGTCCGAGCACGGACCCATCAACCACTCTACGTGACAGGACGTCGTTTCTACATTTCCCTATGACTAATATAATTTTATTATTCGGTGGCATTTAAAGATTGCTTGAAGTGTCTGTTTTTTAGAATAGATAATGTGTTTTGAAGAGGGTTCAAAGGAAAGAGAATAAAAATTTTATAAAAATTGTATAAAAATTGTTTTTTTTTTCGAAATACTTTTAAAAATTGCCAGCCTGTTAGACCACAAATGCATTAAAAAATGTATAGGCTTTATTACTAAAGTACCCATATATCTTTAAATATTTTAACAAATGATCGTTTGTCCTCCGGCTTGTTTGCACATCTGTTAGTCAACTTATCCTAATTTCATACACTGAACTTATTGGTTTTTGTGGCAAATTGTAAACAGTGGTGTTTAAGTGATTTAGAATATTTTAATTTTGCTTATTTAAGTGTAATAAACTTCACTAAAAAAACCTTAAATAGTCACATAGGTTTATTTCACATAATGTTAACAAAAAAGCTAGTATTTTACTTATTTTCTTATTTGTAAGTAAGAGATAATACAGCCTTTTTCTAAAAATTAATGGAAATATAAGAAAATCTTTGAAAACGTTTTGTTTAAAAAATAAACGTAAATTTTCTTATAACAAAAAATCATGTACTTCTGATCTTGTGAAGAACTTTTTTTAAATTTCTAAACAGTATATTATTTTAACAAGACTATAATGATGGCTGTTATTCACGCGGACGAAGTTTTTTACACGAGCCGAAGGCAAGTGTCTATAAATCATACGAGTGAATAAGAGCCATATTATGCAAGTAAAATACTTTGCTTTATCCATCACTATCAAAAAAATTTAGCTAAAATCAGTAAAAATCTTTATTTTTACATCTGTATAAATAAATATATGTACGCGCATAACTTCAGAACGACTGCACCAAATAAGATATTTGTTTTTTGTGTTTGTCAGGAGAAGGTTCTTATTAAAGAAAAAATTAGAAAAGTTGTGAAGAAAATTGAAAAAATTAAGAAAGTTTTGAGAAAAATTTAAAAAATTAGGAAAACTTTACAACGATGCAAGTGAGGCAGTTTTTTTAATGTAGCGTCCTCTATGAGAAAGAGGCAAAAATATAATCCCCAAAAGGACAAAGTGTGAACAAACTATTTGCTTAATGATAGTTTTCTATTTTTTCCGGATATACATTTTTAAACTTTACGAAAAGATGGCACTACGTGTGCAATTTGGCAATGGCAGGGCTTTAGATTTTGTTAGTTTCCTTTGCATGGCAGGCTTTATTGACGATAATTTAATAAGGCAATAAGTTTTCTATCGGTGTCCGGGTCCAGTAAATTTTTGATTTGGTCATTGTACAATGACAAGTCCTTTAAGCCCTGTCATAGAAAACTATTTTATGGAGCAGTTCAAACAAAAGGTATTCCAGTTTGCGGAAAAAAGACCGTCTCATCGGTTCCGATACGTGAATGACACCTTTGTGATCTGGAGTCACGGGAAAGGAAACTACAAGATTTTTGAAAATTTTTAAACTCTTTGAATCCGAGAATCCAGTTTACAATGGAAACAGAACATAATAAAACCATCGCCTTTTAGACGTATTGGTGGAAAGATATAAAGACGGGAAGTTAGGGCACAGAGTATATAGAAAACCAACACACACGGAGAGGTACCTCAACAAGGTACCACCCAAGACAAAAAACACGGATAGTCAAGGCTCTGACAGACCGAGCTAAAAGAATATGTGAGCCCCAGCACTTAAATGTAGAGTTACAACATTATGTAGAAGGTGTTGATAAATAACGGCTACAAAAGAAAAAAAGTAAGACATGTACAAAAACCAAAAAACAAGAAACACAGATAGGAACATTCTTTAGAGATAACGACGGTCCTGGCATATAGTAAAAATGTAACGGGCCAAATAGGAAAAATATTAGAGAACCACAAAATAAGAACTGTTTTTAAACCTACAACCACAATACAGCAAAGGCTGAGATCTGCTAAGGATAAAAGAAACCCTCTCGACACCAGGAGTCTACAGAATTTCATGCAGCTGTGGGTCGGTTTACATAGGTTTACCAAAGCGCAGTATCAACACCAGGCTTACAGAACACAAAAAAAGTTGTCGATATGAACAAACAGATAAATTCGCTGTGGCTGAACACGCACTTTTACAAGGCAATCATAGGATCCTTTTTGATGACACACAAGGCCTAGACAGAACAGCCAATTATTATCCAAGAATATAGAGGGAGGCAATAGAGATACAAAAACATAAGAACACCAAAGAAGAGGGCCTTAATCTCAGTAAAACTTGGACACTAGCACTAAAAGGTACAAAACACAATAAATGAGGGCAGAAAATCCTTCCTGCCTTGCCCATTGGCTGGAACGGAACAAAAAGCCCCGCCCACCAAAACTTCAACAAAAGCAGAAACCTCGAAAGTCACCGTAACAATCAAGTGTGAGCCGTCAGGAAGATTACTTCGACCTCGGACCTACCTTTAATAGTGTCTGCCTCAGTAGTAGACGAAATGTCAGATAGAAATACCAACAGACCACGGCAAATAAGCCCGGATAACCCATACAATTTAGTTAAAATCGGCCGTGAAAGCTTCAACACTTTGATGTTCTGACAATTGTTTCATAGCCAGTTTTTTTTTTATCTAGTACATGTTAAATATTATTGTAATTGGGAGGTATTTGACTGAATGTTTAATTTAATAAAAAAATAATAAAATAAGTGAATAATGAAATTATAATTTAATTGTGTGTAATGGATATAATTATAATTTCGTAAAATCATGTATAATGAATAAACAAATAAAAGATTAGTCAGTATTAGTAGGGATAAGGCTCTGACATACTACAATCTGAAAATATTTCACCGATGCCGGTTTTTAATGTAATTACCACCGGGCCTTTTTTACAAAAATAAAGTTGCACCCTGTATATTTACTCATTGCTTTAACAAGCCTTTTAGTCCTATTACACGTGCCAAACTTAACTAAGGCAGGTTAGGGTCGTAACTGTTTGTTCAGTTGATGGATGAAGCTATACAGAGTAAAGAAATGTTTGCTTTCCATGGTTTTGTGTGTATAGGGTGTAAAAAGGGATAAAAAGAGAAGCAAGTTTGTTAAAGTAATTCGTTGGGGAGACATATATCGAAGAATTCTTACATTTTTATGGGCATCAATCTTTTATTACATTGTTGACCTGCCTTTTCAGACTGGGTAAACGTATTTTTTTAAAAGCCTTTAAAAATACATTACAGAAAATAAAAGCGAAATATCTAAAATAAAAACCGAGAAATTACTTATACTGGATTGCCACACTCATGGTGACAGACTGTTAGTATGTAAAAACCAGAGCTGTCAAAACGTGAAGTACTTGAAGTAAAATTTTACTTTAAGTACTTTTCTGTACTTGAAGTATTTTACTTCAAGTATTTTTGATAAGAAAGTACTTGTACTTGATTAATCTATATTAAAATACTTGAACTTTTACTTGATTTGACCGAGTAAATTACTTGAAGTATTTTTCTAAGTACTTAAAGTATTACTATGTACTTAAAGTAAAAAAAAAACTTCAAGTAAATAAGAAGTACTTGTAGTAAAAAAAATCAATCAAGTACGCCAATTTATTCACGTTAGATAATCGTGCAAACAGGTTAAAACAAGAAGATCGCCTGACCTTTGCTGACTCTGATACATTTTCGGCCGAGTGATGATCGCGTTGTTAAATTTAGCAATGGACTTAGCAATTGTTAAAAGTTAACAACGGTTTAGAATGTTTAACAAAACGTCATTGTCAGTGTTATTCAATGATTTTAGTAGGCAGCCTGTCAAAATCTGACATTTTGTTAAACATTCTAAACCGTTGTTAACTTTTAACAATTGCTAAGTCCATTGCTAAATTTAACGATGCGATCATCACTCGGCCGTTTAGCTCTCAATTCAATTGTTTATGGCACCAAGAATGGTAAAATTGTAACTAAATTTTAATAACCTTTAATATTATAGGTACTTTAAAAAAACATCAAAATATTGTATTAATACTAGTTTAAATTTTTTTTGGAAAATATGTTTTATTTTACTTTTACTTCCAGTACTTTTATTTACTTTAGTTACTTTGGTTTACTTCAAGTACTTTGTTTTATTTCAAGTATTTTGTTTTACTTCAAGTAAAAAACTTGGGTAGTACTTCAAGTACCCTTTGAATTTACATGGAAAAGCAAGTACATTTTAACGAGTACTTGTACTTGAATTACTTTTAAAAAAAGCATAAACTTGGCACTTGTACTTGAGAGTATTTTTACAGCTTTGGTAAGAACAATTTTAAAGTCTGAAAATCTGAATCAACAAAGCTATGATCAGTACAGCATCGAACACATAACTCACTAATGATCGAAGCCCATACTTAACGGCGAGTTCGTAGTCATTTATTTTTTAAGGTACCGTATATACTACAGCCTACTTATTATGACAATCTCTTATGACATATTAATTATCATAATACATATTATTTATCATAACAGAATTTATGACGCAGTGTCATTTATGACACTGCGTCATAAATTCTGACCAAGGGCAGAATTTTCTAAAATTTTATATTAAAACTGGAACAATTTTAATTTTAAATATTATTTAATTTTTTGTAGATTTTTTTTAAGGTTACTTTCATCTTAAACGGGTGGTAGACTTGCCAACGAAACATAGATAGAAAAGTATTTGGATATTTTGTTTTTTAAGTGGTTTTTCTTTATTTTGTTTCAGGCGATTTTCCAGTCCTTAGGGGTCAACAGTTTTTGAGCACACTCAGTTCTATACTCCGGGACCACGGGACCAGAACCCAACAGTCCCATCTCAAAAAACACAAAGATATACTTTTTTGGCGAGTACCCCACAAAAAAAAGTGTATACATTAATCCGCCACAACAATACAAAACATATTAACAATCATAAACTGTTAAAAAAAGAACTGCTAATTAAAAAATAAATTAAAGTTTATTAATTATTAAATAAAATAAACGTGTGAGTTAAATTTCATAATATTTTACAAAATCACGCAGAATCCCGCAAGATTACAAGGGATATGTACCTATGCTGTAAACTAGCTACGAGAGACAAAACACCGCAATTTTGCAATCTCTATTTACTAGTAACAATAAAAGCCCCGTATTTTGCTTACGCCGTCTTTCTAGCTTTATTTTACATCTCTACCAGATGCACCTATGCGAGATTCGAGATTGTAAATCTGGAACTGGAAACACTAATTACGGGCTCATCAGTATCACACCAAATCCCCTTGGGGAAAGAAAGAACTAGCGCAGCGTTGCTTGGAGAAATCTCGAGAGACATTTTCTATATTTGACGACATATTTGCTTTCTGAATGAGAGAAGAATGCTTTATTAGTTAAACAGTGGTGTGGGTTTTTGTTCAATAATAACACTTCTCTACAAATAAAAAGTAAAAAAATGCAACTGACATGGCGATAGGTACATCGTTATCTTTGAAGGTTCCTTAGTTTAAACTAGAAAGTAAAAAATACATCAAAATGAAGCTTTTTGATAAAATAAATGAAAAATGCCCTATTGGCTAATATATGCCCAAAAAGTTTAAATAAAAAAGGTTTTTTATATAAAATGTTTATTTTCGAGGTAATGTGACAGGTACGTGTAACTATTGTAACTGTTGTTTAGATTTCCTTTTTGCAAATAGTTATTTTTTCCTGTATTCTGTATTACTTTTCCTTATTAGGAACCAACAATAATCCCCCATCATTGTAGGGTCCCAGCGGCCTTGATATCTTTGTTCCATTGTTAAAATATCTTGGTGGAACCCCTCTCCCTTGACTAGTACCAGTACATATCATTATATTTTTGCTATTTTAGTTACATTTGTGGTACAGTATTATGAGTGGACCCCAAATTTAGCCCTGTTCCAAATAAGATCTCAATGATTGAAAATATTTTTTTTTGTAGGAGACTGTACACAGAACACATGAGGTTAGTTTTTTACACTATTTTACACTTTTTGGACCCACCTAGTCCTAAAATACACTTTCCATAAGGGGGATTACATAAAAAAAGAATAAAATAGTGTACACTACTTTTTAATAACAAACAGAACTAGCAAAATTTTAAAAATCAATATCTTTTTAACAAAACGATCAAAGAATGCAGGGTTTTTTGTTAAATTTTCTTATACTACGTTTTTAAAAAATATCGTAGAAACCGTTTTCGAGATATTTTTCGAAATGAATGCATGGCTTCCATACATGACAGATATCGACAATGTTAATTATGCACAATTTGATTATTAATATCTTGCTTCACATATAATAAAAAAGGCTGCGACTAGAGTCCCGACTCGGGATCTATGTCCAGTCCCAAATAACGTCATTAAACTGGCTAAACTGTATGTGAATCCCGAGTCGGGATCCACCGGTCCCGAGTCTCGATTTTTAAGTTATAGATAGCTAAAATATATGTTCTTTACGTCAATACGTTACAGGTGGTATGTGTTTTTATTTAAAAGCTGTGCGTGTACTGTGAACACTTAAAAAATTTTAAATTTTGTTACCACGGATAAACCAAAAATTATCATTATAAGTAATGAAATCACAAGTAACTATTATTGATAAAAGACAAAACTCTAAAAATGAATGCAAAACAGAATCAAATAAATTTTTGGAATATTTAAATAATAATGAAAATACATCTTTATTTTGTTGATATAGAATAAATTAAAATGCATGAGATTATTATAAAAAGGTAGACCAAAAGGTCCTGATCTTACTGCAATCGGTATATAGAAAAAAAAATAAAAAATGAAGTTATGGCTTTTTATAACTTAGGTATAGAAAGAAAACAAAAGAAAATGTTGTCTTGAATTTTAAGAGAAGAAAAGACAGCATATTATAAGATTTAAACTGGTAAAAGGTTGAGAATTGTCATATAGAAATTAATCCAGAAAGTGGCGGACGTTGTTTTGGATTCAGAAGTTGATCTCTTCCTAATTTGGCCATTTTGACTGAAAACGGCTGGAATATTCTACAAAAAAAATGTTGCCAAAAAAGGACACTAATAAATATCTGTGCGAAATGTGTGGTATGTTATGCGAAACAATGTTAGAATCTTGCATCACCTCAATAAAATGTTAAGCATGCCTTTTATATTTTTATTTAAAGTGTATAAATATTATAAAAATTCAAAAGAGGCAATGGTACTGATTAAAATGCTTATGCTAGAATATTTGAATGTTTAAGTGCAAATTCCTCTGTAAACAAGTTTAGTCTTCTTAGGATAAATATTTTTTAAAATTATAATATTGTCAAATTTATTTGAATTAAATAACATTATGGTTGTACCTGAAGTACCGAGTCGGTTCAGAACATTAGTTTCGACAAAACTACACCGATAACGTCAGTTTTAGTGACGTCATTTGGATGACGTTTTTCGGGACTGGATATGGATCCTGAGTCGAGACTCTAGTCACACCGTAACAAAATACATTTTTTAATTAAATAAAATACACTTTAATTAACCCTAAATTTTAGCTTCTTTTAATTCATAAGAAAAGCCGTTTTACGAGTGAATCTACCTTAAGTTGCAAAATCTCAAGAATCTTAAGTGATAAAATTTTTTAATTATAAATCGACATTAAATAATAATTAAATAATTCTCATAAGTCCATAGAATCCAATTAGGTTTATAAGCTACCATGTTCTTTAAGTTTTGACAAGAAAAACACAATTTTATGGTTTTAAATAGATGTCATTATTTAATATAATGTAACTAAACTTCAATACACCTGTTTCAGTTATTTTCTAGTTCATGGATTTTACCCCTAAGATAAGAATCCGGAAGAACGGACCGTCCAAATACGCTTTTATGGCTCTTATTACCTCTTCGTTCAATAAACCATCATTTTCCACGCGTGAATTTTATGAGACTTAAGAACAGACAAAGAGAGCTAAATCTGGTGAATAGGGTGGATGTTGCAATAATTCATACTTTAAATTAAATAATTTTCATGACGATTTTTTAAATTGTATAGGAGGGTGCGTTACTTTGATAAAAAATAATTTTTGTTCTGTAAACTAAATCATTTCTTATACATTTTTACATCCAAAGGGTTACAGAAATAATCTAAGTTTATTGTTTTACAAGATTAGAGTTAATGCGCAAACAAAATTCCTTTTGCACCTGAAAAAAGTATGTACACCTTTTTAGCCAATTTCTGGATCTGAACTCATTTCAAAGTCTAAGTACTGAGTCACTTCACACCATGGTCTCTTGTAACAATTGTGGACCCAGGTCTTATCCATAGTAATAAGACGTTGCATATTTGATATTTTTTCTAAAACGCTTTAAATGCTGCTATGGAAGTCGCATTCGAATGTGCTTTTTTTCCATTGTTAGCGAATGCGGCACCCACTGTAAACACATCTTTCTGAAACCCAAAACATTCGACAAAATATTGCTCAAACTGCCTTGTAAAAGGCCTAGGGCTTCTACTTAATGTCTGTACGAAAATGGACGATCCAACAAAACTTTATACTGTATTATTGTTACGATTTCTGGTGTCGATGCACTTTTTGGACGTCCTTCAAGTGGTTAGTCAAGACTTGTTCGATCACGTTTTAATTCAGTATCAGATTTACTTATTGTTATATGTAAATATATCTTATTTAAATAAATTTAACTTTGATTAATTATTGTATTATGGCTCACACCATTTAATCATTTTTTCAGATGGTGGAATATTAGGTGCCTTCAAACAGATATTTAAAAATTTGTTTGTTTTATTGCTTTCAAAAATAGGAATTTTACCACTGCACGATATTAAACTGCTGTAAATATGCGACTAAGTTGACAGTTTTACATAAAACTTCACGTTTAAAAAAAACTTCTATCATTTTTAGGAAAATAAAACGACAAATAGCGCCATCTCTAATCAAACGACAAGCCTTATTGCACAACCTATTATTTCTGGCTTTAATTATCATTAAATGAAAAGATAATGCAGAAAATGGAGCAAATCAAGGAGCATAAGCAGCTTAGGATAATCCCAAATGCTAGCTTTAAAAAATACTTTTATAAGTGAACCAAGCGCCGAAAAAAAGCAGTGCGTTTTAAAAAGGATTACTTTATTTGATTTTTTAGTCCAAATTGGACAAATCACGGATAATCAGATTTGAGTTTCAAACGTATTTTTAATTGGTTGTGGATGCCTTAAACTGCTAATATGTATCGTGTAAACTTCTTTAATAAGCCAAGTGTGCACATGTTGTATATGTCATTTTTTCATTATATTAAACTGCAAATATTTTGAATTGACTTAGGTAAAGCATGTGTCCCAAGTTAAAAATTAGTTTGCATCCTGTGAAAAATTTATTAACATTGAAAATAATATTAACTTGTTACCAATAGGTTTTAATTACCCCACAAATCATTCTAGTTTTTTAAATATTTAGGACATCCACGTATTTCCCAAAACCTTGTTAAACTTAACTAGATTTGAAAAATACGGTCTGATATTAGCTTGTTTGTTCAGTTTTTCCGTTGTTATTTTTGGTTTTAGTTAATATTTCAGGTGTATACAGGTCTTGTTTTATTTTGTGTGTCTACCGCTACGCCACACGATTAAATAAAGCGTACAATTTGTTAAGATTTATCATTAAAAAAGTGTAGACAATAAACAAACATGTAACAACCGGGTTGCTAAATGCAAAGTATATACGTACAAAACATTGCTGTAGTTCGGGTAAGTTTCCCTTAGAACATAAGACAGTCCATTTCGTGACGTGCGTATGGCGAATTCTGCATAGGAAATTGAGTTTTACCCGTGTAAGGTGCAATTCCCTCAAAATTTACAACCCAACAGCTGCTTCGATAGCTAAATTCGCTAACTAGGTCCCAGAGCAGAATCCTCCGTTTGGGTGGAAACCCATCTTTAGTGAGGAAGCCCATCTTTGGTTAAGTAGTTTTGTAAAGAAGCATAATTGCCGGGTTTAAGGCAATAAAAACTCACGTAACTTTTTTAAAAAGACAGAAAAGTCACACTTAACTGTCAATCGATATCGTGCAATGATAATTATTTTTTTTAGTCAGGAGTGGATGAGATAGACCTCGAAAACATAGGGTTTCACTAGGATGGTGTTACATGCCATACCACACGGAATACACTTAACTTGCTGCCAGATAAATTAAAAAGCTTCATTATGTCTTAAGGTGGTAAAATTAACTGACCACCCAGGTTCTGTTTAATTTTTTTGAGGGGATACATCAAATCTCGAGGATACGCCGACAAACAATAAACAATTTTATCGGATTCCGTACTGTTTCCCTTGTATCTAAATAGTATATCACCGCGGTATTAAAAACTGCAAAGCCCTATTTTATTCAGATGACTTGAGCTATTAAAAATTAGTAAAACAAAAGATGGTGGAAGGTTCAAGAGAACTTAACGAGACTGAATTTTTGTTGTATAAATAACTGTCTTCTAATTAATGTACCTAAGTGTAAAATATTTCTTTTTTAATAGAAATCTCCTGCAGAGTCCAGCTATTTTGTGAATAGTACTATTATTGAAGTTGACAAAAATTAAAACCATTTGAGAGTAATACTAAGCACTGATTTAGGTTTTATCCAAAAATTTACTGTACTGCATTAAAGTCTTAAGGATGATTGGTTTTATTCGAAGAAAAATATCTCAATCCAAAGCTATTAAGTCATTACAGAATTCTCCCTAATATGGTCCCCTGTCTGTGCCATTAAGAGCAATTGGAATGTGTTCAGAACAAGTTTCTTAAGTTTTTAATATTTAAACATAAAATTTTATCATGATATATAAAGATGTTCCACATTCAGCTCGAATTTTATGAGATGGGCTTTGAACCCTAGAACAGCGCAGGGTAAATGCCATGGCTTTATTTACAAGCAAATTATTCAATCACCAGATTTAATGTTCTTCCCTTCTTACGTTGGTGCATATAAAAATTTTAGAAAGGACCACTGGGGAAATCACGTTATTTGTATTTCATCGAACTAATTACGGTTTTTAAAAATTAAGTTTCACAGTAATACGTAATTTTAATAGACATTTTAACAGGTTTTTCGGTTTAAGTTTTAGAGTTTTTGTGAGGCTATTAAAGCCTAAAGATAGCACAGTATCACTGTTACTTATTGACAGAAATGGATAATTATTTTTCGTGATATAATCATATTATTTAAAACACCACGCGGTTTTAAGAAGTGCTTGACAAATAAATCCAAATCTAATCATAGAAAATAACTATCCGATAGCATCTCAGCCAAACTTTAGGTAAATAATTGTTAACATTAAAAAAAGTGAGTTCGGAAAAGTGTTACTTTTCGCACGTATGTTGTTTTTAAAAAAATTACTAACACTCAAACAGCGCTGGCCAGAGGAAGACAGCCGGTGAGATATCAGTTTCTTGTCCAGTCCGATGCTATGCGGCCAAAAAAGCATTCCTCCCAAGACCAGTCCTGACAAGCTCAGTGATCCTAATTCGATCCAGTGGGTTCCAAAGATGACTTCTTGTGTATTCTCCAGACCCCTACCTTCTCTAATCGCATAAAAAGGGGTTTCACCCTTATTACCGTACCATTTACAGATCTAATGCTAGACAGAATCTTAATAGGTGCTTCTTAATATACTAAGCCTGTAACATTTCTCAGCTGAGTCCTTCACATGCTTAATAGTATGGCTGCAAGGTCCTGTGAATGCCCTTTAAGCATTGCTTAATACGCGTTATCTTTATTTTCAATATCCATAATCCTCAAACTTTATCTTGGTCCCATCTTTGGCCCACCGCTTGAAAACTTGAGCACGCAGATGCGTGCAGAAAGTAACTTACTCATTTCCGCATGCTGCCGGTGTTACAAAAAAATGTTATAATGTAACTATTTTAATATATAAAATATATAAGTTTTACGTATAAGAAAAAGAAAAATTCAAATAAAAAAATAATATAATGCACTGTACTTTTGTTTTTGAACCTGCGACACTGTTCTGATATAACAGGGTTAACGTACCCTGGCGTGGAGATTTCACCCCCTAGTCCCAGTTTACGACGGTTTTGCCATAGCAATACAAATAAACTTGCATGACTTTACTGAAAGCAGAAAACCATAAATTGACTTTTTGTCTTGAACTCAAAGTATTAGCGTGATTTTAAAATTTTAATTGTAAAATGTCAGACAAGTAAAAAAGAAACGTTCTCATTTAAATTTATTTTATGGCTTATTTTTAAGTTTATACCAAAAAATTATATACAATTTTCCTTTGTAAATTATGAAGAGAGCGAACTTGTTATAATATGAAAATTAGGGCGTTTTTTAATAACTTTATTAAATGAAATTGTTTTTTCTTAAATATTGCTCGCAACTTTGATTAAAAAAAGGAAACTTTAATTACTGAGTGAAACTCATCAAATCAGATTCTATGAAATGAATTTTTAAATTTAATGATATTAAAAAAATATGTATTTTAATATGTATGAATGGTTTTATGTTTCGATTGCATTTTTAATGTGTGTGTATTCAGGCGCTATATTCTGTTTTGTGGCTTCGTAATAAATATTCATAACTTTTATTATTCAAAATCATATAACTTTTTATGGTTAAAAATCAAATTTTTGTGCCAAAAATAGTGTTTTAAACTTCAATAAAATTTAGTTACTATTGACAGCCATTAAAAATATATATAAAAATATTACATTATGGGAATTCCACTTAAATATGGTTTGTGGTTGTATTTTCTAAACTTTAGGGTTTTCGCGTCCAAAGTTTTAGCCATTTTAAAATACGAGAATGGGATAAAAAGTTTTTTGCCTAACCCATAGAGGGCGCAAGTTTTCATTATATGCCTTATGCTTTGCTAGTTTATCTTCAATGTTTAAAGAGAACGCGTCGAGTAGTATATATTTTATAGTTTTACATTTTGTCAAACAGAAAAAATTGAGGTACCTGCAGTATATAAGATATTTATATATGTATAGTACAGAAAACAAAAAAAGAGTTAAATGCTACTTTAGGTGAGTCAGCGCCTTCATTTTCCACCGTTAAAACTTGGGTTGCAGACTTTAAACGTGGCCTCACAGCACTGGAGATGCCCCGCGTTCCGGCTGTCCCGGCGTTTTGAATGATCACCGGCGGAAGTTGAATGAGTTAGCGAAGGCTGTGGGCATATCGAGAGAGCGAACCATATTTTAAGTGAAGTTTTGGAGATAAGAAAACTATACGCTCGATGACTGCCGCAATTGCTTATTCCAGTGACATTGTTTGTGCGTTCTTCAAATGAATTTCTTAGCCGATTTCTTAGTGTCGAAGAAACTTGGATCTACCACTATACCCTGAAGACAAAACAACAACCAAGACAGTGGACAGCGAGGGCAAACCGATTCCGAAGAAGGCAAAGGCATTCTTTTTATAGACTATCTTGATAAAGAAAAAAATCTAAATTCTGAGTTTTACGCCGACTAAGTTGATCAGGTTAAAACAAAATATTCACGAAGAATGTCCCAGTTTAGCAAAAATTGTTTCACCAGAACAATGCACCATGCAATATCTTGCTGGTAAAAATTTTGCCTTGGATATAGACGTAATTGCTTTTACAAACGCCTATTTTAAAGAACACCGATGGAATATTATATGTAATGAGCGATGGAATATATGTAATGAGCTACACGAAGCCTATGTAGAAAAATAAACATAGTTTTTACCAAACATATTTTGTTCTTATGTAGGCTGAAAACTTTTCATCCCATTATCGTGTACACAAAAATATCAAAAATTATATTTAAAAAAAATGTATTCCTTTCCTATTATTTGTGGAGTATATACATCAATTTATAAATGTAATTAAATTCCAAAAAATATATTACTTAAATATAAATATCAGGAAAGGGTTCCGACTAACACATTTTAGACCTCGCAAAAAAGTCAATTTGAGTCAAATCCGGAAAACGAGCCGGCCAATTGACAATCCAACTATTTTTAAATATTTAATCTAAATAATTAGGGGCCTGCATCGCATATTGGGTTGGAGCTCCGTTCTGCTGAAGCCATATGTCAAGGTATATGTGCTCGTTTAGCAACTGCGAAAATTGGTTTCTTAAATAAAAAAACACAAGATTTCATTTAAAATTTCAGTTACCCTACACCCCTCAAAAAAGGTTAAGGAAAAAATAAAAATAACGTAAAATATCCCTTCCCTTTCACCAAAATTTCGTAAACATATTTAAAACCGTTTTCGGCACATCGGATCGGAATACTTTTAAAAACTTATTCTGTATAAAAGTTTTTTTACAATACCTATTTGCTAAACCTTAGAACACCTAAACAAAGGAAATAATATGTTTATCCTTTAATCCCCACCAAAATACTATATTATTCCGAAATGTGACAATAACCTAGAAAAACACGAGAAGTGTTGACACTAAAGGCTTATGTATTATGAGTAACTGCAAAGCTCGTTTTGCGGGTTCCCGCCTTTATAATCCTTAATCCGAGCAAATCACCATTCCGCCATATTTTCTTGTCCGTTTTAGCCAATTGCTCGATTTATTTTCAGTGTGTGCCATCGTTTATCATCAAGTAAGAAGGGCGGACCATAATTTAGTCGGGAGTTGGAACTGACGGAAATCCACTTCAATTCAATGCTGGGGAGTGTGTTTGAAGTTAGTGACTATTCAGATTTTTGAAACGTTTAAGTTTATTAGAGATTTGGATTTAAAAAAGCCGTTTTGTCGATTCCGTCGTCAGCAAAGAACATTTTTTTTGCAAAATAAGTATACCGGGTGACCCAGCAAATTACTTTTTTATTTACAAAGATGTTACTCAAAAATTCGGGGGGTTTCTATAGCGGGTGGTTATCGTCTCTTTTAGAATTTAATAATTTATTTGTGCGACTTTCGATTTGACCGGAAGTAACTAAAACTATTTCTTTTTAAATATCACCCTGTATGTTTTTTAACCTTTAGATTCGTTATTTAAACAAGCTTCAGTAGGCCATGATATACAGCTCAGAATATATTAAAGCGTAGTGTACTGTAATTTCAAAAGAACAGATGATATCTTACAGTGTGCTTTATATTGTTTTGGCCTGATTAATGTGTGTGGATTAGATATTTCATATTTCGAAAAAAAAGTTCTAAAGTAACTCGCAATATGTTAAAAATTAAATTAGAAAAAGAATACATTTATATTTTTATTATCAAAACAAACAGGTAAATTTAAAAGAATACATTAATGAGATATTATAACCTAATCATCGGTATCACTGTTGCAATTAGTGTGATTAAACAACTAACCCCAATCAGAATATTTAAAATAAAAGTGAGATTATGAAAAAAACTGTCTGAAATAAAACCAGTTTCTTTCTAAAAATCAAAGGCAAACTAAATTTATGAAAATCTGACACATACATAACTCGTACAGAGGAAATATTTGCAAACAAGTTTTTTTTTTTATTAAAATAAACAAAGCGTGCTGCTACGTCACTTAATTGACAGGTCCCCACAACTTTTTTTCGCCATGTTCTGGTTGCCCAACTCAACCCTACCCTTCAATAGTCCCGTCCTACCCTACTAAAAGAGGTTATTGACTAACTATAATTTGTTCTTAATGGAAAACGATTTTAGGATTTAAAGCAATACAAAGAAAATGCCACAAAGCATAATTTGCTATAACAAAGGCAACCTAAAAAATGCTTAGAAGGGTGAAAAAGCGGTAATATTAGGCAGTAAACTTTCAAAACGTTATATTCTGAGGAACACCGAAGGAAAAGTGTTGACACTAATGGGTTATGCATTGAAACGAAAGAGCAACCATTATATCTCCAAAATTTCTGGTGCGTTTAACCGAATTACTTAATTTATTTTTGGTAAAATGGGACGGTACATAATTTAAAAAAAAGCCGGGCTGGCAGAAATTTATTTTTATTCCATGCCTGTAAGTACTTTAACGTTTGGATAACAAACACGAGTGAATGATAAGTAAGTTCTTATTGTACAATACACAAACTAACAAGATGAAAATTTACACACAAAAAAACGATGTACAGGGTCATCCAGCAAGAAATAAACAGGTTATATGTGTGGCTTACCTTTTACTGAAAAAAAAGTTGAATACCTACCTTGTGTAGTTTTTTCAGATTCTAAAG